>BSBK01000551.1:32500-112553 GCA_027943335.1 Chamaecyparis obtusa | reverse complement strand
ATATATATATATATAGATATCTATATATATATATACATATATCTATATGTACATATCTATATATATATATATATATATATATATATATATATATATATATATATATATATATATGTACATATACATATACAAATATACATATACATATACATATACATACATACATACATACATACATACATATATATATATGTGTGTGTGTGTGTGTGTACTTAAATTTATTTGAACCGGGTATATGACACTACAATGGGTGTTTCATATGGAGATTTAGAGGAGCCTATCAATCTAATTCATCAGGATACAGAGGTAAAATAATTTAAATTAAATAATTTATTTGTTGAGTTTAAATGCACATTTAAAAAAAAATCTTGACATTATATTCATTATTTGTAAATTGTTACATTTACATATAGACATAAGTCCAACAGGATGAGGATCCACATAGGCTCGAACACATGTGATGGAGGTCATTGATGTTTGTGATCTATATACATACACATGTAATGTGTACATAGATTTAGATTTGCATGTGACATTGATTTTGATCTAGTACACATACATGTATTTATCTCTATAGACCTCTTGTATTTGTACACATGACATTGATATTAGATATGTATGTACATGTTTTACATTGATATAGACATTTACATTGATACATGTTTTACAATGATATAGACATTTACATTGATACATGTGTTTTACGTTGATATAGACATTTACATTGATACATGTTTTACGTTGATACATTGATACATGTTTGATTTTCATTTTACGTTTATAGATGTATAAATATGTATGGAAATTGATGTTTGTGATCTATATGTACATGACATTGATGTTTAAATTGATATTTGATGATCATGTAGTCTATGCATTTTTTTAGATAGATATATAGATATTTGAACTAAAATTAAATTTGAGCACATGTAGACATATGCTTATCTAGATTCAATCTAATCATGAATTTCAAATCATTTATAGTCTACTTCAAATATGATATGCACAAGCTAGATTGTGAAAACACATTAAAAGCCTAAGTTAGCTCCTGATACATGTAGTATGGATCCTTTCTATCCTTTATTATCTCCAAAAGTTTTTCATGTTCTTCAATAGTCAACTTCCACTTTTGGTTTCCACATCCTTTTTTTGGCACATTCTCAAACTGCAATTTTGTCGCTATAACCAAGTGACTATAATGTAGAACTCTTTGTCCAGGCTTGTATTCCATAAATTGAACTCCATTTTTGTCGATCTTAGCTTGTTGATAATAGGCACCTTCAATAACAACTGAATCGGTTGGATACTGTTGTCCATCACTATCAACAATTTCTTGTGGAAACTTGTATTTTTCTTTGGTGCATCTTAGTAGATAATAATCTACACCTTATGCATTATCGGGATCCACAACCACAACAAAATAATCACTTGTACAACTTATGTAAAAATGAGTTAAATATAAACCTAATAAATCATATATATAAATTATAAATAAAAAAACATATATGTGTGTATATGTATGTCAACACACACTTGTAACAACTAAATTAGAAACACGTTCATAATCAACTGAATATATAGGATCATGGATGTCTATGTCATTGTCATCATCTTCATAAGGAGGCATTCTGATTAACTCTTTCTGATCCCATTGTGAAACATATCCATTTGCAATATTAACACATTGACTCATTGTGTTTTTGTTAACACAATCTTCACAAAATAATGATTTATCTATTAGTTGAATCAGTGGAGTCTTGTGTTGTCTTGTAGTCATCACTTGATGTAAACTTCTAATTCCAACAATTGATTGACATTGCAAGGATTAGATCGATTGATATCTGGACAAATTATAAATTATAAATAAATTAAAGTCAGATCTCAGTTTAATTATGAAAAATATGAAATGCATACATACATGCTATATATAGACTCAACGTTCAAACACATGTGACCTATAATTTAATTTTTAGAATTTGAGTTTGAAAAATGGAAGTTTTAAATACCCATCACTTCCTAAAAGTAACATTTGTTGTATTTTGTGTCTCGAGTAGCAAAATGATTTCAACACCATTCAATATTTTTCTTTGCATTCTCTATCATGTTACCTATATATATTTAACAATTTATTATATAATTAGTTTATTTCTAGCAAATAAAGATTAAAGAACGTGTACATACTATACTGCAAAAAAGTTGAATATCAAATGTATGTACTTTAAAGTTCATGTTATCGGAATGCACACTTCACACATGCTCCCACTCCATCATGCTCTCCTTTTCCATGTCCACTTTCAAAGAAGTTCGAAAGAAACTTAACATTGTGTATAGCATGTTGCATGGCTAACCAATTAAATTCTTTTGTAGACTTAAATTGACTTGCAATTTAAAGTTGCAAACATGTACACACACATGAACATTTAACTTATATATATATATATATATGTGTGTGTGTGTGTGTGTGTGTAAAAAACTAAAAACTTATATATAATTTATATCTAATAGAATTGAAAGACTAAAAGAAAATAGTGTACTTACTTGCACACCCATTAGACCAGATCTAGTGTTGTGAAGCATTTATCCCGTGATTCGCAAGATTGTTGAAAAATATGCTAAAACAATGAGCCACATAGCTCCTATCATGAGCCCTATCATCGTTGATATAGAAATGAACCTCCTTGATGATAATGTGTTCATTTTGATCTATACTTTCTATCTCATCCAAATCAAATTGTGCATGTCTATAGGTCACATGCACAAATATTGCAACTTTCTCAGAATGATAATATTGACTCTGGAGCTCTGATTGAGGGGGAAATGTATAGTTCTCCGCAAAATATAAAACTGAAAGAATACAACTAGGTGAGAAATAATTTTTGGAATCACGAAACTGTTTAGCTTGCCATCGTGCACCATGACAATGTTGGATATGTGGATAAATCATAGATCAAAATTTGTCCATCAACTGAAGGTACGGTAATTTACTCTCCTTTGATGTAATTTTTTTATTCTTATCCTGTCTTCATTTGGTATCTCTCATATTAAAATCTCTTCCACTGGACTGGTGTTGTAACATCAATATTATCAAATTGTAAAGGAAATTTCTATAAATTTACACAATCATTGCATTTATTTTTTAGACACTAGACATTGAATTCATCTGAGTCTTTTGATTTATCACACAAAATGGACTTTACAAATTTTGTTGTACTTCTAGGAACCATGTCTAGATTAAGTACTACCATAACCTTTTTATATGATTACAAGTATAAGTGAAACTAAAAATGATTTCGACAACATGTTTCACGAACCTTATTTATGCGTACAAAGCAAGGGGCGCAACATCTCAAACATTCTCTAACCTATTTTCACATCTAAAAATTCTTGTTTGAATACTTCAAACAATTCACTTTGTGTAGTATCGATAAAATGTTTTGGATGTGAAATCTTTATACCAGTATCTTCATCTTTCATTTGTATAGTGTCCCTTCTATTGGAAGAAATATGAGAGTGGTTGGTCCAAAATTCAATGACCCATCTTCTTATATCTTCAAAAATTTTATCTTTTTGAGGAACTCTACAAATTTGTACCCAATTCTTTTCAATGTCCATATCCAACATATTTCTCTTCCTAATATTTCTGAACAGTTCTTTGACATACCTTGAGTAAATAAAAAATTTCTCGAACTTGATTTCTATGTGTCAATATCTTACTGGAAGTCATAGTCATCAACACTCTTCTAGAAACATTTAAATAAGATCGTCCATCTGTCCTGTTAACAACGTTCAATGCATTTTGTAAATTTTCAATTATTATTCCTTTCACTTGACCTCCTACAATTTTCCTATTATCAACACCCAACAACTCCAAAACCAGAGTCATTTCTCTTTTCCTAAATAACTTTGCAAATAATTATGCTTTTCCCACCAAAGATTTATCCTCAAAATATTCCTTTCACATGTTTTTGAGATGCAATTTAATAGTGATTTCAGGTACCAGGTGCTCTGGTGCAATTTGACTGATAAGTGATTCCTCATTCATTTCCATCAAATTTTGTATTGTTGATTAAATATGTATACCTCAACTACTACCAATATCCTCCCCTAGTTGAGTTGCACCTTCTTCAACATTAATAGGTTCTTCTTCAACATCAACCAGTTATTCTTCGATAAGTTTCGTATGACCTTTCATTTGGTCATCCCTTTTATGATCATATTTCCTTGTTCTAGTCCTTTTATTTCTCATTGCTCAAATAGAAGCAATTTTTTTTTTTTCTTTAATCCTTCTTGACTAAAAAACTTACCTTTGCATTCCTCCAGAAACAAAATGCCTTTCTAGCTTCCCTGATAAAATGCCTTCTACCTTCAAAAACCCTTATATTCAAAAATAAGGAATGAAATTCACAATTGTTATTTTTATTTTAAAAACATAACTTATATATATACCCTTCTATTTGAAATGGTGAGCCACCCATGCGACCACTCGTGGGGTGCCAACTCCTAAGGGTACTCGACCCAATAGGACTTGGCCGAGTAGGAGTTAGACTCAACCAAGTATGCCTAGGTGGCATGCCATGTTGGCAGCCAAGCTTCCAAAAACACAAAAAATTTAGAAGTTTGCACTTTTGCTGTTTCGTTCTCTGTTCAAAATAGAAAATGTCAAAAAACTAAAAGTACCCTTTTCTAGATCTTAGAACTACATTTTTGGACATATAAATTTTATATTATTTCAAATATAAAACGTTGAACAAATTCTCTAAAAACTACATGTAGGTATATTAAGCTTTGAGAAGTCGTTCATTCATAAAATATAAAAAAATGCTAAATGAATTCAGAATTTTTTAAAATCATAGACAACACTAGAGAAGAGAGTCCTCTTCAAAAATATGTAATTTATTTGGTTTTTGGTATAGTTTTGATAGGGGAAAAGTGACGGGAGACAAAAACTGTCGATTTTAAGTAAGTTCGGCTTTGAATACTTACAACAGCTATAGATCGAAAACACTTTTTTTTTTGCACTAGCTATACATGTCATTTAAAACATATTTTAAAATTGGAGGAAAAACCAATGTTTTACTTATAATGATTTGGCGGGAAGTAAACTCCTTGATTTGCAGTATTTTTCAAGAAATGAAAAATAGACCTAAAATTTTTTAAAAACATATTAATTTTTGTTCAATTTTTTTAAAAAAATTATAGGCATAAAATTCATCCTATTTCACACTTTTATCAGTTTACATCATCTTCAAATTCTCAACAAAAATGTGACTTATATGTTTTATAGTTTTGATGTTGTTATCATTTTCCTTTGTAAAACGGTGACAACTTATTGTGTTATTACCCACAAATGAGGTTGCAAGTAGAGTGGGCTTAACCATGGAGGAAACCCCATAGTTAAGCACACTCAAGCTAGAGTAGTATTGGGATGGTGACCTCCTGGGAAGTCCCAACGCTTCACTTCTATGAGGATCATGTAGATGTAATGAGTGCTAAGTGTTCCATTCATTCTCATGAGAGATGGGTTCTTGTGAGCCATTACTCACAAAACATGGACAATGAGTTTGGCTAAAAAAACTACATAATTGAATTATGATAGCAATATCATAACTTCCTATCCTTATTGAACAAAATTTAATGTTCATGGAGGTGTTTTATGAGCAAAAACATGTGTTCAAGGAAAATGGCTCTTTTCGTGCTCTAGATATTTTTAAAATTTTTTCAAGGAAAAATCAAATTCCTATTGGCTCATTGCTGCACGCACAAAAGTGTGCGACTACTAGTATATACTATAAATATATAAGTGAATTGAATATTGTAGAAATTGGAAATTGAAGTTTTCTATTAATTTGTTTAGGAATGAATAATTGGTTTATTACTATGTCTATCAATTATTATTTTTAGTTAAGAGACTTAAATCAATTATTATATATAATATACATATACTTGATGTTATTTTAATTTTTGGTTTGTTACCTAAATATCTAACATGTTGAGAGGAGTCTTACTCCAACCTTAGATTTTCTAAACAACAATATTGTCATGGCATTGTTAATGCTTATAGTAATCATGTCCATTAGTATCAATGCTATCAGTAAATACATAATCAAAGCATTTGTTATTGATCAAATTAATATTTACATCAAGAGAGTGTTGATTGTAACAATGGTAAAGATCTTGTGTGGGTAGTTCTTATCGAAAATGTAGATAATAATGTGACTGTGGAAGCAAATATTAGGGATACAAATTCTAGATTAGTGGCATCATTAATAAGTACGACATGGAAAAAAATCCAATGATAATAATGTTGTGTGTCTATCTAGAAGTTCAGTATGACTATTATATTAAATACTATTGTAATGCCCCTCCAACCCTAACAAGTCCTAGTTATGCTCACTAGAAATTAGGAAGAGCTATATGTGAGGATGATCCTTCTTGAGATGGTTGCTTAAACCGAACATCTTCCAACTCACCATAACTTCATATTTTAAATTGGGAAATAATAACATTGCATAGGTATGTTCTTTTGTATATCTTCCTATGAGTCAGTGATATTTTAGGGATCACCTGATAGACCTGCTTCTTTGGGAGATGCTCATTATTAGTATTTATGTGTACCTCAGGTTAATTGATTATAATCACTTAAAAGTTAGATGTGTTACCTACTATAATAACATTACTTGAGATTAGATATGATTAATGCATTTAGGGTTATATGATTTGTTTACCTTGATTTGATAATGAGACATTTTGAGTACATGCCTAATGGTTAAAGGGATTTGTGAAAGTTAATAAATGATTTACATTCACATGATTATGTTATGATGCATTCTTGTTATACAATATGGAAAAGAGATTACTCTAGTACTAACCACACTAATAAAATTATGCTTTGTTTATGTCACCGTCTCATGTGGTTGTAGGATGAGGGGAGGTAGTCATAGTTACTCCTACAGGAGGTCCACACGATGTACCACTCTCCCTCCTTGTTTTCCATTGTTTGTACATATGTATATATATGTTGGTGTACTCGGTTGGTGTTGCAGGAATATGCAAGTACTAGGCATCGACTCCACCTGGCTACACAGGTCTAAGCATGCTTTAAAAATCCTCAAACTGTTGTTGTGTGAAGATATTACCAAGATAACTCTCAAGGTTACCCGTGGACTTAGAATTCTATTTAGGAGGTTACCCTAGTTGGGAAATTAGAATGCAGTTTATGTTGTGGTCTTGTGATTCGATGTTATTCTAAGATTATGTTAGGAGTTAGAATTAACCTTGTTTATATGTATAATATTTATACTATATTTATGTTATAATTTCTTGTATGTTATAGAGGTATGTGTATATGTGGGTGCACACACATATACCCATGCTTATATAAATAGTATTATTTGTCTGTTTTAATTGCTTATGTAAATGGTATTTTAATAATTAGATAAAGTGAATTAAATAAAGTGAATTCAATAAAGTGTATTGAATGAAGTGTATTAAATAAAAAGTAAAAATAATAAACTTTAATAATAGTAATTAATAAAAGAAATGCTCTTTGTAGTAAAACTAGCTATCTAGGAGGGAGTTTAACTCGAGACCTCCTAGAAGTTAGGCTAGTTGGTTTCCGTGTGCTATGTGTTTTCCTTGAAAGTTATTCGTTGAGTTTTCTTGTTATGGTTTTCTTTTGAGACTATTTTAATTAAACTTATTAAAACTTTGTTAAGTATTTTACAGGAATGAGTTGTTTGATTTCCAACCAACTATGGAAGTTGGAGAAGTTTATTCTTGTAAGGAAACTCCTTCAACCATATAGTTGGAGGATAAATAATTGCATTTTGGGGAGTGATGGGGAGTTAGAGTTTTGGGAAGATTTTTAGGAGTGCTCTGTATTGTTTTTCCAGAAATTTATTTGAATTTTCTGTGAGTTTGAGAGTCTCTATTTGTGAAGACAAGTGTCTATGAATTTCTTGGAGATTGATTTCTAGAGGAAGATTTCCAGGAGGCTATCTACTCAAGGCTTGAAGATTTGCAGAGAGTCTCCAGCCAAGGGAAGAGAATTCTCCGCAGGGCCCCAGATAGGGTCTTATAAATTGGGATGAATTCTCCAATTATCTTGTATGTGTATTTGTGTATATAAATTATATGTTATTGGATTGATATGTGCTATTTTACTATGAATTAAAAAGGAAACTTAAATGTTTTATCTTATGTGTATTTCTATTGTGTTTCCAAGAAGTATTTATGTGTGTTTATATGGTTTTTGTGTCATGAAATCTTCCCGGGAAGTTAGGAATGCTTGTGATCATGTAGGAAGGTGCATTTCACTATTATTGTATGGATTAGGGAAGATTAGGAAGAAATAGGAAGGGTTAGGAAGGTTTAGGAATGAGATGCAGTCATTTTTCCTTCTCTATTGCTCTTGCAAGTTTCTCTGTGAGTTATTGTTTTTCAATTGTTTGTTCATGTCTGAGGCTTAGGTAGTATTGAGGACGTGTCGTGGATGTGGTACTAATGTCCCTGCATTAGGTTGACCTTATGGAACCTTTTCCAGGCACTCTCCATGCCTTAAAAAGTCAGTTTTTGGCCTTTTCAAGAAATTTTGAATTAAGTTTTGAAAAGTATCTTGCAATGTCGTATGGAATTATACACTTACCCATATGACCCTTAGTCAAGTGTCATATGAACATTAATGGAATATCATATGGGTAGTTATGTATTGTTGTATGGGGTTTTTTAGGTTTTTGGGGGCTCAAAATTTGCAAAATTTGGGCTTAGAACCTTTGTAATCTATTCCCTGTGATTGGACTGCGTTTGATATCACTTATGAATGTCTATAAATGGTTTGGTTGTAATTATAGGATGTTACTTATATAATTTCAGTACTTGGATTGTACTTGTGACCTTATGAGGCCAGGACTCATTCTGGTGGCAAGATTTAAACAAATATAACATTTAAGTATAAATCTGATATATTTAATTTCTTATACTTTAAGTTATATTTGTATAAATACCTTTTAGGATGTTTGAGATAGGTTCCATCTTCATAGGAGTTAAGATGCAGATTCTAGATTTTGGGGATTTTGAAAAATTTCAGACTTAGCCAAATTACAAGCACAAGAGGGTTCCCTAGACCTAGAAATAAGCCATGGAATGTTGTGTTAATGCATGTAGAAATTTGTATCACCTATGTATGTTCATTACTTATTTTTTCGATGTTATATGGTGTAATCATTATGTTTTTGCACTTGGCATATACTTGAGTTCGTTTTATGAGGCTAGGACTCATCGCAGTGGCCTGTGTGCACATGAGGGTTCCCTAGACCTATAAATTAGCCATGGAAAGTTGTATTTATTCATGTGGAAAGTTTTATGCTATTCTTTAAGGTGTCTTGTGATAGATATCCTTCCAATGGTTCATGTTATGTACTTAGATAAGGTCATGACTCGCTCTGAGGGCCTAAGTGCACAAGGGAGTTTCCTAAACCTATGGATCAGGACTTGGAAATGTTATCTAGTATCTTTGGCTTGTGATGGGGTAAAGGAATAGGAAACCTAGGTGAGTGGCTCACCATAGGTGATGGAACCCTAAAGTGGTTTCCATAGAATCCTATGGGTGGGTTTGTAAAAAGTGATAACCTAAAACAATTAGCCTAGGAAGGGGGGATTCAAAAGATAATGAAAGAAAATATAATAAGGCCACACAAACCTGATTGGAGTATTGGGACTAGGGATAAATACCAGGGTGGATCCCTATTCATAAAGGTGGGACTGGGGTTACATGGTTGCTAGGTTGGATCCCAATACACAAGTTGTGTGATGACACTCACTTAGGTGGTATCCTGGAACCTTGACCTCGGTGTTATAGTATGATGATATTTTATGTGCTTTATTATTGTTCTTTTGAGTCTTGGATTTATTGGCATTTGAGACTTAGATTGCCTCAAGGTCTTGAGAGTGCCTTGGTTCTATCTCCTAGCATGGCAGGTGGAACTTTACTAGTTTCACATGGTTATGTGGCAAATCTCTTTCGAGGTATTGTTCGTGGTTCGTGTCGTGGCTTGGATTATGATTTGTTTAGTGATGAAGTTTTACTCTCTTGTATCATGTATCTCTATCTTTTTAAATCAAGGTGTAAAGATGTAATGTAGGCTTTTGGACAACTTGATGTAATTATCTCTTTGTATGCCTTCGGGCCATGTACATGTAACTGTAATTCTAATTATGTTGAAAATGAAAATTGTAAGAAAGAAGATGTGTATATGGGAATGGTAGTATTAGGAATCTCAAAAGGGGATTGAATATTCCTTAATCAGTTATGGATTATAATTAAGTTTCTTTCCTACCCTATCTCTCTTGTGAGTTTTAAATGAAATTGAAAGTAATGATTCTATGTAAGTATTTGCAATGCAATAGATGCAAACCTCTTAAAGGAAACTCATTTTGATATGTGGAATAGTGAAAAGATATGCTAAGGGTTGAAGGGTATCTCTAGGTGGGTATATGCACAAAGATGGGGGACCAAAAAGATGCCACTTTTCTTTTTGGTCCCAAATCACGCATAGTGCGTATGCACTAAAGGGTGTGCGCCCTATAGGGTGCATGCCATATGGCTTGGGTTGCCCAAGCCTTAGGCTTGGGAAATCCAAAACAAAGCGCGTGCGCCAAATAGGGTGCATGCCAAATAGTGTGTGTGCCAAATAGGGCGCACACGCTTTGTAAAATCCCAAAATTTTCACCCCTCGTGCGCACTATGCAAAGCCACAAAAGTGTGATCTGTATTTTTACATAGCGCATGCGCGCTATGAAAAACTAGAAAGAGAGAGAGAGATAAGGGATAGAGAGAGGATGATAAGGGGAGAGAGAGAGAGAGAGAGAGGGGGGGTGGGGGGGTAATTTATACAAATATAAAATTTAAGTATAATTTCTTATACTTTAAGTTATATTTGTATAAATTATAAAATATAATGCTTTCAAGATGTTTGGGATAGGTTCCAGCTTCATAGGAGTTAACATGTAGATTCTAGATTTGAAAAATTCCAGACTTAGCCAAATTTCAAGATTCAGCAAGCCTTCAGCAGGGTTACCTCCCACAATCCATCATGGGTTTCTAGGGTCAAACTGAAGCTGGAAAAAGGATTCCCAAAGGGTTTTAACTCGTTTTATCACAAATCACTCAGTTTCGACCCCATCTCTACGACAGACTTAGCTTAGCTCTCACCCAAATATATATATATATATATATATATATATATATATATATATATATATATATATATATATATATATATATATATATATATATATATATATATATATATATATATATATATATATATATATATATATATATATATATATATATATATATATATATATATATATATATATATATATATATATATATATATATATATATATATATATATATATATCACACACACACATCACCCTCTCTCTCTCTCTATATATATATATATATCACCATCTCTCTCTCTCTCACCCTCTCTCTATATCACCATATATATATATATATATATATATATATATATATATATCCTCACTCTCTCTCCCTCCCTTATCAGAGAGAGAGAGAGAGAGAGAGAGAGAGAGATTTGGGTGAGAGCTAAGCTAAGTCTGTCGTAGAGATGGGGTCGAAACTGAGTGATTTGTGATAAAATGAGTTAAAACCCTTTGGGAATCCTTTTGCCAGCTTCAGTTTGACCTTAGAAATCCATGATGGATTGTGGGAGGTAACCCTGTTGAAGGCTTGTTGAATCCTGAAATTTGGCAAAGTCTAGAATTTTTCAAATCTAGAATTTGCATGTTAACTCCTATGAAGCTGGAACCTATCCCAAACATCGTGAAAGCATTATATTTTATAATTTATACAAATATAACTTAAAGTATAAGAAATTATACTTAAATGTTATATTTGTATAAATTACCCCCCCCTCTCTCTCTCACTATATAAATCCATGTCTTACATATTGCGCACACCTTATAGTGCGCACACCCTATAGGGCACACACCCTATAGGGCATGCGAACTATGCAAATCTATGACTTTCATAGCGCGCACGCGCTAGTAGGGTGACCACACAATAGTGGGTTACACTTTTTTAGACATGCTGATTTTTGTTGAAATAAAACATTTTTAATAAAATATGATTATTTAAGCCTTGAGAGGTTTCATTTGAAGGAATTAATTACAAATGGTTAGCTCAAATCCTCTTAGATGAAAAAAATATTGATATAACATCTATACTCCTCATCCATACCCGCAACGGAGTCTCCTTTGCACCTATTAAAATGCTGACAAAAAATCACTTTGACTTTATCTTTTGGGAGATCAAATGAATCCATTTGACAAATCTATCTATGGAGTAAGGTACTACTAATAAAAATCTTTCCAATGATTACAATGTTAATATATATTAAGTTTATTATGACTTTGTATTTTTAGTTTACTAAACATAGATATTTCACCATATGTCTACCTCTATGTTTGACACTTGTGGAAAAATAGTAAATGAGAGAAAAAAAATTCTAAAAAATATCTATGCCCTAGGTATTTAAGTTCTCTTTCTATAAATAAATAAAAAAATGAAATTGGAAAATCACACGACAAATTATAAGCTATGTAGTCAAGGTATGTCAAAATTACGGTTTAGTCAACTTCAAATGTTAATAAAAAATGAAATAATCATGATAATGTCATCAAACCAATTGCATGCCCTCTATATGGATGTTACAAAACTAATTTATAAAGAACCACATTGATATCTATTTTAGAAAAAAAAGGTTATGCTCTATGAAAATAATGTAACTCTTTGAAAATGACATTTTCAACAACATACCACTTTTCGTGGGAGAAAGAAAAAATCATTCAAATAAATTCAAAAATAAAAATAAAAAATATATTTAGAATCTAAACAAAAAAATCCTAAATGACCCTAATTTACTTCATTTTTTAATTTCAAACGATTTAACGATAATATGCATTTGTATTTGAAAGTTTTTTTTCAAAATGTAGAGTTTAGTGTCCGTTCAAGCAAAAAAGTGTAACCTACTATTGTGGGTTCACCTTCTATGAAAGTCATAGATTTTAATAGTGTGCACGCCCTATAGGGTGTGCACACTTTGTAAAGCATTTGAATTTACCAATCCTAAGGCTTGGATTTGCCTTGGAGATCCAACCTAAAGGCTTGGACGATTGAAATAGGCCTGAGATGTGTTTTCCAACAGATATACAAAAAAATGACATCTTTTTTTGTGTGCTCTTCGTCAGGTTTACTCGTGGCTCAAGAACGTAAAAATCAAACAACGTGATATTGCAGATCTCTCTATTAGCTATCTAAGCATATATTTTATTTTGAATTCTAATTATGTTAAGTTTTTCAACTCTAATTTCTTTTGTGTGTATGTCTATTTTTTGTAAAAAACCAACATTCAGTATTTTGGGCATAGATTTTGGCTCGTTCATTGAATTTTGCAACAAGTTACATTTTTAGAAACTAGACTCCATTCTACACACTTTAAAAAAAAGAAAATTTGATTTTTGATTAGTTTTAAATGAATTCTAGGGGGAGCACACAAAAATTTTATGTTTTCAAGATGTGTGCACTTCGTAAATTCATCAAAAATTATACATTCATAAAAAAATTACCAAAAAAATCCAGGATAAACTATGTGATGTTAGCTAACTTCTCACTGGAGCGATTAAAAAAATTCAAAGAAAAAGTTAACATTTTAGGGGGAGCACACCAGACGCTATGTTATGTTTTTGGACAAAAAATAGGACCACTTTTTGTGCTCCCCTTTTTTGAGGGCCTTAATCTACACCATTTTCAAAATAAGTTAGTAGTTTAGGAACTAGATTCAGAGTATTACAACTCTTGTTTTTGTCGCATCTTAAAATTTTGAGTCTAACTATCTTCAATTTCTTGTTGAAGTTCAGAGTTTGTTGATTTCAGGAAAAAAGTGGCATCTTATACCCCCTTTTTGGCCCCCATCTTTGTGCACTTACCCAGGTGAAATAATAAGGGAAAGGAAATATGTATGTTATTGAAAGTAGTAATGAGATGTAATTTCTTCTAGTGCTCTTAAATTTATACTTGTTCAATGTGTATGATGTAAGGTTATTTAAACTAGGTTTTAATCTCAATTCTTAACTAGATTTATACAAGGTTATAGATGATAATTTGTGGAAGTTAAATTTGTGGCAAAAATAATTCAGTGAATGGTTTATGTTGGTTATCAATAGATGGTTAAGTACTTTACACTCTTTCTATTTTGATTTTAAAGAAAAAATAGAAAGTAAGGACTCTTAATTGAAAGCTTATTTATGTATTGTTAATGCAATTGAGTTGTGCATAGATAAGGTTAAGGAGTAAACAAATAGGAAAGGATAAACATACTTAGTGGATAAGATAAGTAATGTGCGCTTGTTGCACTTCTAAAATTAAATGATGTGTTAGTTTGGTAAAGAAAATGAATTCAATTAATTCATTAAGGCAATTAGTTTTGATGTAGAATGAAAACAATGTCTTGATGTAAATTGAAGTTGAAAAGGAAATAGAATTCATTTGATTAAGTAATGAAATGCAATGCTTGATAACGGTAAATGAATTCATTAAGGGAACCTTAAGGATTGTATCTGTGAATGTAACAAATGATGTAATGTTAGAAAAAAAAATTGTTAGTTGTAATTTTAGGTCAAAGACCTGATTCCTTATGGGTTCCCCAGTGGGGACATTACAACTCGAATAAGAAGAAGATTCATATTTTTTAAGTTATAAGTATGCCATTGAAGATATTGAATGAGTTTGACCTTAGTAACAAATATGGAGGTAACAAAAAGTTTCAAATACTACCCTCAAGTGAATTATTCTCTTGGTAATTACTTATTATTAAAAGATAGAATATTGAAACCAATTTAGCTATGTTGAAGATCTAGCAATGACATACATACAAATATTATGAATGGTGTTAAAGTTAGTACTTTATATCAACGTGGAATTGAGTAGAAGGTAGCTTTGCACTAATTTTAACTTTGTATTAGTATAAATGTAACCATTGAGTCTAAGTGTCATTGTAGTAACCTAACCATTAGTGTTGATTATAATTCTTGAGAAGATAATGGTATAAATATTTCTTCCATCAACATTTTAGGGCATATGCAATGGAGTTTGTGTACTAATGCAGAAGTGTAATATGTCCCTTCCCTGCCTATGGGAAACTTGGCTACAACATTTACACACATTGTACATAAAGAAATTGCATGTTTAATTAAAAGAAAAAGTTTCTAGTTGTGTCATATCCTTAAGCAATATTTTGGGCATGACATTGATTTTGTAGTAATCTTATAGGTATTTTTCATAATTTATTTACTTTCTAATGTCATCTATTCAATATGCAAGTGAGTAGATCTACATAAGCCAACTTTATTTTCAAACTAGCATAGATATCTTACATAATCTATCTAATGAAATGGGCCAAGAGATATTGAAACCATTTTATTTACCATAAAATATTTTATTTTATTTTAAATTTTATTGAATATTTATTATTATTTTTCATATAAAATTTTAATTATTTTTTATGTTTAAATTTAAACTTTTTATCATTGTTAAAAATAATTATTAAAAAAAGTTTGTTATAAATTGTAATTATGAAATGATAGAGTATTATTTTTAAATATCCTTGTTTTTATTACTTTCTATTTATAAATGTATCTAATGCTTATGATTTTGATGAGGATGTTGGCAAAATAGTCAGTGATCCCCTCGAGATTTGTGACAAGGGACTAACAACATATTGTGGATTCTATAAGTCTAGTGGTTGTATCAAACATTGATAGGTCGATCTTTTGGTGCAACAACAATCACATTTGTAACAAGTGGTATTAGAGCTTGGCCATAAGTTCGAATCCCCTCAAGTAACGTTGAGGGAGAGATTATTGGCAAAATGGTGAGCGCTCCCTTCCATCGGGATTTGTGACAAGGGACTAACCGCCTCCTGTGGATTCTATAAGTCTAGTGGTTGTATCGAGCATTGATAGGCCGATCTTTTGGTGCAACGAAAATCACAATTGTAACAGAGGGAATATCTTTGTTTTTATGTGTTATTTATTTTTAAAATATTTTGATTATAATAAATATTAATATTTCGACATGCAATTGTGAAATTAAAAATAATTTTTCTTATTTGTAATCATTAACACATTCACCCATTACAATTTACTCCTTGCTACAATGGTAGAATGCCTCTTGGCATTAATAATATCTCTAATGCCAATACTCTTGACAATTTGCTTCCATTTGCCATAGGAGATCTAACATTCTCGTGATGGATCAAGAAGTGTAATCCAAAATATTGATGAATTTTTTTTTGTGATCTAAAATGTTAATGAAAAAACTAAAAACAATAGAATCCATAAATAGCTACTTAAATGGTAAATTATAAAATGGTAATTTGGTTAATTATAAAATAGTAAATTATTTTTATTTTATATTTATACATTTATCCAAAACTTAAAAATTTGATGAGGGCATATTTTTAGTTCTATGCATTATTTATTTAGAAAAATATTATATTTATAATTAATATTAATATTTTGACATATAAATAATTGTCAAATTTAAACTAAAAAGTACAAGTTCGTTAGCAGTAACATGCTCACATATTAAAGTCCACCCCTCATTGTCATTATAGAATATCTCTCCCCATTAGTGATATCTCTCATAATTTTAAATTTTTATATTATTTCTTAATATTTATTAGCCAACACTTGCCGATTAATTTATAATTTTGTATATAGAATTAGTTTAATTTAAGAGCTTTAGTTTACATGTAGTCTTATTGTTATTCATATTACTTTTTTTTTTAAATGAGGGGTTTAGTGGTAAAGTCATGTTGTAAATATCTAGATAGTGCTGAATTCAAATCTTCTTCAATAAAAAAAATGAAAGATTTAAATAACTCTTGAAAGTTACCCAAAGAAAAATGACACCATTGGAAAATATAAGCATGACATAAAGATTCTTATTACAAAGTTGACACTGCTCAACTATAAAGTTGACACATTTGCCAATTAATTTGTAATATTATTTTAAATTAGTCTAATTTAAGAACTTTAATTTACATGTAGCATAGTTATTGTTGTTCATATTATTTTTTATAGAATGAAAAATTTAGTGATAAAATTTTGTTGTAGCCACCTAAATAATACTAACTCAAATCTCCTTCAATAAAAAAACTTGAAATATTTAAATAGCACCAATTGAAAAAGTCACCATTCCAAAATATAAGCATACCAGCAAGAAAGATTGTTACTACAAAGTTGACACTCTTTATAGCGTTCGAGAGTGGAGACTGATGCCGTCCGACATATTCGTCGATAAAAGTTGAGAATGTGATCAATGAGATCTTTTTTGTTCGAACCGGATGGCATCTGCTGAGCTTTTGTCAATTGAAAAATTCTGATTCCGTTTCTCCATTTAAGTTTCTTTAAACATGTAGTTCTATCTGCATTCTCTGCCTTGTATTCACAGTTTTATCCGTGCTCTCATCATCATCTTCTATATCTGGTAAGTACTATTTTCTAATGTGGGTCAGTATTGGGTCTACTGTAATTTTCCTTTCCTATTCATCTTGCTGTCATTTGTTCAGATTTCTTATACGTTATGCTATGATGGGCTTGCGTTGATATGGAATGATTTGATTGAATTATGCGTGTTTGGATATGTCCCTTCCATAACATGTATGATCAAAGGTTAATATTAATGCCTTTACGCGTTTCTATGGGAAAATGGGTTTAATTGTGCCCCAGCACCCTTTCAAGCTCCTTATGAAGGCTTCATGCGTGTCCTCCTTTTGTGGGTGCTTGTAACGGATTAAGGCATTAGTTTGGGGTTATGATGTTAACGGGGTTAGTCTTATGCACATGTAGGTTTGTGAACCAGTTTCCCGAGAGGTTAAATTGAGTACCTGACTCTCTACTTCTTTGATCCCAATGATGTAGCTTTGATTTCCTTCTGGTGTATGCAGAACAGGGTTAATGCCAAGGAAATTATTTTAATATCTATGAATGCTTGGTTTTTGAAGTCCAGTGCCTGAAATTGCAGCTTCTAAACCATTTGCGGAGAGGTTACATTGGGTACATGCCTATCTAAATCTTTGATCCTAATAATGTAGTGTGTTTCTTGTGATATATGCAGAAAACGGGTTAATGGTAAAGACATTGTTTTGATGTCCATGGATTCTTGTTTATCAAATTTGAGTGGTAAAATTGCTACCCAGTGTCTACTGGGTCTACTGGGATGCACGGTTTGGTGGATGATAAACTCTCCACAGGGGTACCAATCGTCTGCGGCTAGTTAATCTTAGTGAACCCAGGATTGTGCTTAATAATAGAAAGAATTGCCCCAGGACTGCAAATAGTAAAAGCCCAACGGTCTCGCTTCTGCATTCTTGGCTAGAGGGGTCATAATTCAGCATGGGCTTGAAATTCCTAAGTTGGTGCCCCAGTGGTGTAATTGGTATGCAATTGTAAAGAGAAAACTGCAATAAAATGGCAGATTAGGCCTTTGACAATATTGATACCAATTAATTTGAGGATAAAACAAAATTAATCTTTACTTATGTATGCTAAAACGCATTTTAGTCATCCATTACAAACTTTGGAGTATTCTGAACAGAATGAATTATAAAAAATACCTGCAAATAGAATTCCAACCGAAATCACTAGGCAAGATCAAGCTGCTTACGAATGACATTACAGCTGGAAGTGCAAGAAGAGCTGCATTTAGCATTGAATTCAATTTTTGTTCTTGTAAAAAGTCTACAGACAATGTCTGCCAACCTCTTTTTATTTTCTTACAACTTATATTATTATTTGGAATTTAGTCAGAGATCATGATCCTGCATGTCTTAAACACAATAAAGGTCATATCATTTTTGGGAAATTGAAGGGCAC
The DNA here is from genome assembly GCA_027943335.1 of Chamaecyparis obtusa. Classification (NCBI taxonomy): domain Eukaryota; kingdom Viridiplantae; phylum Streptophyta; class Pinopsida; order Cupressales; family Cupressaceae; genus Chamaecyparis; species Chamaecyparis obtusa. The sequence continues at coordinate 93,587 of BSBK01000551.1, read as the reverse complement.
TATCCAAGACAGTGCCACAAGCATTGCCATGCACAACAACGGGGAAACATCATGAACAGAAACTCTTCGGGTTGGCACATGCAAATTGGAAGCAAAGAAATCTTCACCAACCACAACTAATAATAAGATTTTGCATTAAAGGTGATACTCGTGACTGGTTAAAATAGCCTAACTGTTTGATTTCATAGGCTACATAAGTATGCAGTGCCATATATTGTTTACACACACGCACACATGCACATGCACATGTGTGTGCGTGTGCGTGTGTGGGCGCACACATGTGCGTGCATGCCTGCGTGTACACACCCACACATGCACACGCGTACCCACACCCGCACACCACGCACACACGCACACACATGCATGCACACAAACACACATTGATAGGTGAAATAAAAGTGCAGTTTTGGGACTGTTCTCTTTCTTAATCATAAGGAAAAATTTACACTTTATATGCAGTGGATATTGTCCATACAATTGTCCAAAGCCATTGGCCAGAACAATCTTGAAGCCCCTAACCTTTACTTCCTTAAAACCAAAGATTGTTGTGGAAATTCTTAGAACTTCATCCAGCCAGAAGGCAACAAAATTGGAGTTTCATATACAAAATAGTTCAAATAGACAATAACTAAAAACATATTTTAATTACATATTATCTTTTAGTGACATTGTTTCAGCCTGACTGCTCCTAAAAAAGCTACGGTTCTCTGTTTTGCTTCTTAAAAAGAAGCATTAAATTTTCTCTCCCCTCTTTCCTCCTTTTGGGACTTCTGTATTGACAATTGACTTGATATTCAAGTTGATAGCTGCAAAGTGCAATCGTGAAATTAACAATTCAATCAGTGAGTATGTATTGAAATTGGGCTGCTTTAGATGAGATCAAGAAAAGTCAACTACAGAGTTTATCTCAGCACACCGGACTATATACGGTCCATAAATCATGGGATTTGGCTTTAGGCTTAAGTTGTCTCAGTTGTTTCAAAACAGTGCTGCATAGTTGTATTCGAAAATATGAAAAAAGATTCGGTAAACATAACTCAATATTGTCATCAAAGGCATGTTTTCATGGGAAATTAGACTGTTTTGTACCTTAACAACTCAGAACACTTTGAAAAGAGTAATGCTACATTTGTATTGTATATTGAAAAAATTCAACCTTCTCAATAAACTATTTAGCAGATCTATCCATTTTTGTAAATAAATTACAATTGTTAAATTACTTTTAAAGGTAGCAAGCATGTTATCCTTTTCAAGAATGATAGTGGGGCTGGATGTTTTGAACAAGTTAATTTCTAATACTCTTTTAGTGTGATTTACATTCTTGATATGTGGATCTTAATTGTTTATATGGTTAAGCAACAAGTTACCAAAGATTTCAGGATATTATTCTCAGCTTGGTACATTTAGATGAATTGAACCTTTGAGCAATTTTAATCTCAGTGCAGAAAACTTAATAGCTATGTAGCTTTTGAAATTTTTTTGGGTTTAGTTATCTTCTTTATCATCTTGGTTTACACATTTTCTCATAATCTCTCTATAAGGCATGATCAGCCTTCCTCTCGTTGATATACACATGGTGACTGATTTGATAAAAATATAACATGACATCCCAAGGCGTCATCATAGCTTTAATTTCTAAAAACTAAACACCTTGCCAGAAGTGTCCATTTATAGATGGATCAGTATAAAAATGAAAATAAAGTTAGGGCAATTTATGTAGAAGAAAAGGGTCTATGTTGGCATTGTTCACTGTGTCGTCTTTCCATATCCCTTCTTACACTGGATGAGGAAGGAATATAAATATTAAATATCTTCTGACCCAAATATGCTCAATGCTTGTTTGTGCTGTTAATTTTTTTCATTTACTATCTTATCTTCACTTCAAAGAATGCTTCTAGTGGTCCATTACAAAAATTTACTTTGGACTTGTCTAATTAATGTGTCTATTATGAATCAGGTTGTGTGCTGATATCCTTGTTAAATGGGGATTGTTAAAAGCAAATTTGGTCAAGGATCTGGTATAGTCAAGCAACTGAGCAAACCCTCAAACATAGAAATTAAGATGGTTGACGTTATAAAGAAACGAAAAGGCTCTAGAGAATGCAGTGTGAAATCTTTCAACAGCGTCATTATGAAATTCAACAAAATTGATGAAAGCTTTAAAAAGCTTAGAGGTGTTTTTCAGAAAATTGGTACATTTCTTATCCTTTTCATTATTTCTTTCTGTTAAATATGTTTGTCATTTTACATCTGATTATACTGTTTTTCCCTTTCTCAGTAAAACACATGATCTATGCCAGTTCTCAATAAGAGGTTTCTAATATTTGCTATATGATGCCTTTCTATTCATTTTCTTGATAAATAGGTATTGAATTAGTTACTTTGATTGTAATATCCATAAATGATATTTCCTTACTAGTTAGCTTTTGGTTTACCTTATCACGTAAATTCCAAGGGGCAAGCAATGGTTTTGGTATATTAAATGTTTTTTCTAGGGATTTTCTTTAAACACTGGGTAATTATGATTACAGTCTTGTGGAAGATATGACAAGGTAGAAAATTGCTCTTAAATAGTTTGTTAATCTGAATGTTACAATTGTGGTATTCTAGCAAGGCCTTTTAAAGTGAGCTGAATGCTATTTGTTGATATTTAAATATTGCATTTTATTTTCAAGATATAACTTCTTGTTTTGTCCATTCTCACATCTTAGCAAAGTTCATTTAGGTGTCCTTCAATTGGATTGACTGTATGCCTGTACTAGTTGAGGTGATTGTCAAATGATATTCTGTTAGAAATTTTGAAATTCCTCACACTACTGACCTTGTATCTCATTTTGTTTGTTACCCTCCCTCTATCTCGTCTCCAAGAGCTTCTATTGCTTTACCCAATACACTAGAATTGAGTATTCCACCACCCATTTTCATTGCCAGCCGATTACAACCTCCTGCACAACTACTGCTTGGTGGCTCAGTAGTAATTTCACTTCACACACTTACAGGATAGAGTGATCTGCTAAAGCCAACAATGATTTCCAGGCCAAATCTGCAAGGCATCAAAGAGAACCAGAGAGGAACTATCAATTGCATGAACAAGAAAAAAGAGGAATTGGCTAATCATTGTCATTGCTATTAGAGTGTCTTAAATGGGATGGAGGCAATTTAGGGAATATTTGGAGCTGATAGGACAAGAAGGCATAAATACCTCTTCAATCAGCAATTCCAACAGCTCAGTGTCAAAAGAATGAAGTTTCTAGAACCATCACTGTCAATCACATTGCCGCTTTGGAGAATAACAGAAATTGTCACGTCAGCCATGGAAAATGGTAAACTGGTTGGGTCGAATGCCTGCTGGATCAAACCCAACAAAAAGACACTCTGACATTACCAGTAAGAACAGCTGAGGAGTTTCAGATCTTCACTTCATTCTGAATCTGCCTTAGCTGCTGATCATGTCTCCACTATGCTAGTTTCAAACCCAATGTATCTCTCCTTTATATTCTCAGATATGTATTTATAAATTCACTAGCCTTAAGCAGAGATGACACCAATGCTAGGTGGCTCTAATTTGTCCCTAGAAGCATGCACTTGGAAAGGATTTTTGTATGTCCCAACTTCTTGATTTTGAAAAGCTCCATTTATTTTAAAAACGAGATATTTGGAAAGTCCCAACTTTAGGTGGGTATGCTTGTTGGTTTTGTAACACTTGGAATGGATTGTAATATATATAGCTATTTTAGATGACATTTCACATGGAGCTGTTGAGGCATGGTGGAAGGGAGAGCTTAAGCGCAGATGCCACCAATGCTAGGTGGTTCTAATCTGTCCCTAGAAGCATGTACTTGGAAAGAATTTTTGTATGTCCCAACTTCTTGATTTTGAAAAGCTCCATTTATTTTAAAAACGAGATATTTGGAAAGTCCCAACTTTAGGTGGGTATGCTTGTGGGTTTTGTAACACTTGGAATGGATTATAATATATATAGTTATTTTAGATGACATTTCACATGGAGCTGTTGAGGGATGGTGGAAGGGAGAGCGGGATGCATTTCCAGGATGGCAAGAAGGATGACAAACTTTTGATATATAATTTTTTAAGATATGGAAATCTTATAGCTATTTTAATCAAAATTCAACATTTTTGCATTCTGTGGAGCTGAGAGCCTATTAGTATGAATTCTGAAACAATTGAAAAGATTAGTTACTTATGAGGTGAAATTGAAACATTCAAATAGTGAACATCCAAAAGGAAATAAAAAATTGAGAAATCTGCTATAAAATTCAGTTTATGATGAAACTACAAATGCCAAAATGCAGGTTCAACCACAGTGAGAGATTGGAGTGCTCAATAAATACACCTACTAAATCATTCCACGAGTCACGAAAAGATCTCAATCAAAAAGAAAAATTCTTTAATGAAAGTTGTTATTTTAGTTCAAATTGCTATCCTTTGTTTCTTCGTATGTTTAGGATTCTCGTGTATATTTTGTCCATTTACCATATGTAATCTTACATCGTGCTCAATGCAAATTATTTGTCATTATATTTTATGGGAAAATCATCTATACTATCAACACATATAGAAACACCTATTATGACAATACTATATCACATTAACAACATTCACTGTTACCTAAAGTTCTATAAAGCAAGCTAAAGAAACATAAAAAAAATAACATGTACCTCTATATACTTATCTTCGAAACCCTAGCATACCAAGGAATATAATACTACATACCATAAAACCCTAAAACAAAATTTGGGAGAGGCTTTCACATTATGAGTACACATAACCGAAACACATTATACCACAACCATGATCATATAAAGATTACATTTGCCCATGAGCATTGCTACCACCCTACATTATTGAGTTCTTTGAATCTGGGTCCTATCCTTGCTTCGGTAGTGTCTCAGATGCCCCTAATGTCCATTAGTTTTTGTTTCATAAATGTTTGTGAATTTTTAAATCATTGTTGGCAATGAATGGAAGTCTAGCCTTTGAAGAAATAGGAATAGGGGCCACTGTGATGACATGACTCAGCTCCATTTTATACCTCAAATAGGAGATTCTAACCCTATTGATGAAGAATCAATCAAAATTCCATTTCTTCATTTGTAACAATCGTCACCTCAGCAATGCATAGATCGGTCTTCGTTATTCATAACCAGATTGGGCTTCTTATGATGACAACCCTTGTTGCTCCGATACCCCTAGAAAGGACTGCAAAGGCTCCCCCGGAGCATAATTCTTAAGAGACAGGGGAGACAGTGATAGAGAGAACAAAAGCTTCCCCGCAGTTGCAGGGGGGTGATAATGAAGCACCTGCAGGTTATGTAGTATCATATTTATATTCACATATTATTTATATTTCTTATTTTTATTAATAATATATATTTATATAAATGGATGTACAAAATGTTTCTTGTTTTACTGATATTTATATAAATATATATTATTAATATAAATGTTATCTATCTCTATATATAATTCAGCCATCCTCAAACGTGACCCAAGAACTTTTTGCTGTACGGCATACTTGTACCCTGTACCCTTGCCTGATCTCAGCAACTTAGCTAACACCAAGAGTCACTATTTTCCATCCTTTAGATACATGACCCTAGACTCCATTTCCTTAAACAGTGGTTACTCCATCAATGGAGCAAATAAAAGTAGCTGTCGACATCGCTCCATGCATCTTAATTGCTTTTATCACATTTGACCTCCTTAATGCACATGTCGGTGAGGCATTTTCTAGTATCAGCATTGTTTATTCACTTGTTAGCTCCAGCACTCCATTGTGGAAGGAAACCACTATATGCCTCATGGTCATGCACAAATCATGACAAAGGTCTTCCAGAATTTTGTTATCCTCTTGAAGTTCATGAATCTCCTCTTGTATTTGTAGAGTAGCAACATCCATTACAACCCTTGGGGCTTGATTGGTCCTCTTACTAGATGTACATTTGCTGGCTTGCCTTTAAATGTTTCTTTACCCCTTTCCATTTCATCCACATCAGCTGGGAACAACAACATTATAATACTATCCTTTATCTGCTCATTCTCAATAGCTCGTTTCATCTTTTCTTGAGTTCTGCCAAATTCATTGACCTTGATTGGAAATGACCATTCTATGCCAAGCCTTCTAGTGTCACCTTCACTAATCTTGAATTGGCACCCTTCTCATAGTTGAAAATCCTTTATAATTTGTGATCTATTACTGGGCCTTGACAGTGACACAATGGGTCCCTAGAAGGTTTGCCTTGTGCCATTGAAAGAAGACAGCCTGCACAAACCAGCATTAGAAGACTTGCACTTGGTTCCACACCAATCCAAAATAGATGCCCATATATACCAATGCTAAACTGCTAACAATACCACTCCCTTCCATGATGCCTCAAATATTAATTCCAAGGCACCTCAAAATGATCCTTTTGAATTAGTATCGAAGCGTGTAAGCTGCCTACATCGACATAACAAATCCTCAACTCAATTTGCATGCACATATCCCTCATAATGACTACTCATCATGTCATAAACTTTCTAGGGTGGCTGATCCACTTTAATTATTAAGTCAAAATCAGCCCAATCTCACATTTCTCTTTACTCTCAATCACAGTGGATTCCTTGTGCAACAACCCTTGATTTTCTGTATAGTCAACAGCTTTATTTGTGACCCATAACTGTGAGGGATCCAAAGATGATGAAATTTCTATTTCCACATTAGAGCTTCCTCTAAGATAGCTTTCAATTTCCAACTAGGACAATGACCTTTATTAACCACATCTGTAACAATTTGACAATCGTTTTCCATTTCCATCTCTCTATAGCCTTCCCCATAATTGTCTTTTAAACCAGTCAGTAAAGCTTCCCATCTGTAAAGTTATTAGCTTTCACTCTTAGGCATTATGAGCCGCTAGCACAAAGGCTTTTTTTATTTCTTAAAACATATTCTACTTCTGTTGGGCCTGGATTGCCTTTAGTGGCCCCATTAGAATTTAATTTTACCCCCCCTCTAGGCTCCTGCCATCTTAATTCTGCTGGACACTTGATTTTGTCTAATCTCCATTGAATGGGTAGGATCTGTTATTTTTGCACAAAACATAACTTGGCAAATAAGTGAAGGAAACACTGCTTCTTCTTTTTTCCGGGGGGGGGGAGGGGGGGGGGGTGGTGGGTGGGAATGGTAGCTGGAATCTGAAATTCTCATTTGCACTGCTGTAATGCAGAGGGATCTATTTCAAGCGGTAGCAAGTTATCTATAAACAAACTGGGATGACAGTATTCAGTGGAGCACAGAGCTCATTAATTGCTATAGCATTCAGTCCCTCCCTCAATGGAAGTAGTTGCTAGAGGAATCATCTCCAAGGTACATAGGACATTGGAATTCCACTAACCTAGGTGAATGTACTGTTGCCTTCCATTCTTCATTTTGAATAAGATCATTCTTTCATCAAGTAATTGAGGCAGCTTTGATCACTTCAAACATGGCCCAAAATAAAACATTTATTGTGGCTAGCACTAAGGGAAAACTCTAACAGTGATATGATATAGAAGGAATGCAGTTGACCACCTCGTCCTATAATACTCCTTTGCTAAACTCTATGGAATAAAGCAGTGGGATAATTTAATTGTGGTTCCATGACACGTCTTACCTTAATAGTAAATACAAACATTGTTAAGATGGATAAATTTGAAAGGTGATTGAAGTTATAAAAATACTGTACCAATTTGATGCAGGGTTTGTCAAATGAAATATTTGGAAAGAGCACTGTATCAGAATCTTTGAGGATGCATGTGGGGATGTGGAAAATTTAATGTGGATTCTCAAAATGAAATCAAATGCATGGAAGTGGTGTGTGTCAAAATGCAACAGTTAAAAGTTTATATCCATGAATCTCTTGGACCTAAAAATAGCTAAAATGTGGGGTCTATGAGACTTCTGTAAATTTTCTTCCCTTAGGGTGGTTTATGAACCAACCTGAGCTCCTCTTGAAGTTTACATGAATCTGAACATTGGTGTTGCAGCCAAAAAAATCTGGGGGCTACTAGGACAGGTGAAATTTTATGTACGCAATCCTCTAGAAACAGTATAGTAGGAAGCAAACTAATAATGTGGCTAAACTCTTGTCTGAGGAAAGAACTGCAAATTTCTCTCTAAATTGAATAGCCAAATATACAGGTGGAAGGTGACTCTATAATAGTTATTAACTTGACAAACTTGATTTGTGTAAAATTTTCAACTTCATAACACTAATTTACAACACTACTATACACAACTTATTCATCCACTATAAAATGGAGCATATAATCAGTCATTTTCGAGAGCTTCTGTTAGATTACACACAATTTCAGCTTCAATATAGAAGGAGATACTTAAATATTGGAGCCAATTTATTGGCTAAGGCTGTTATTACAAACCAAACAATGGTGAACTCATTGTACATGATGTTGTAAGGACCTTTTTCAAACTCATTCTGTGATTGTAACAAGATAATCTATACCAAGTAAAAATTCTAATACAATTTCCAACCAATACATATACATTAAAGTATTTGTCTTTCTATCATTAATAACGGAAGTGTAATTGTTTCTCTTTCACATGATCATAAAAAGCTATTCCATAACTGAATTAACTACTTTTCAAGTGAATGAAAATAATAAGCATTAACAAATGAAACTTCCTTCACATGAACATGAATATAACTAATAACAGAATTCAATTGCTTTCAAATGAAATTTAAAATAATTATATAATAGAATCAATTCATTTCATTACAAGAAACAACATGTATGTGAGAGAGTAGAGGATTAGTGTTCTTTCTGTTGGCTAAAAGTTTTTGTAAGTCACTGTGACCACAACTTGCAAAACTGTGACTTTAGGCAGCGTCTCATGAGATTTCTCCCTCCTCTCAGCAATAGGGGAGACTCCCTTCTTACCATAGGTGGCTTCAATAGAAACTTAATTGAAATTACAAAAAAAGGCAGTTCTCTTTAATCAATTCCTCTTTTTTCAGGAATGATTTGCAAATAACTTATGAACAGCTCTAAAACTTAACAAAAAGTGCCTATTCCTACGATAATATCAATGGCTTGGTAGTTGACATAAGAACAACACCAAAGACACCAATCTACTTTATGTTGGTGGAACAATTACAGAAACACAAAGTTTTCTACTCTTATCCCAAATGAAGATTCAATAATCTGAACAAACAATAAGGTGCAAAGTCTTTTACTTAATATTCACTAATTTTAATAGAAGTACTTATAAATGAAGCGCAAAGTCTTTCGGGTCTAAGTATTTGCAGCCACTATCAGTTATAACAATTCTCCTTTCTGCAGCACAAAGTCTTCAAAAAGTTCAAATTGAACACTTAAGAGATTTATGAAAGATAAACCATTAGCTGAATCAAAGATAGATTAATCAATGCGACATAAGAATACACCAATCAATCTCAAGCTTCATAGCACAAAGTTTGAGAACACTTGCTTCTTTTATTCACTTCAAAAATTTTGCATCATAAAACAAAAAGTTTTCAATTTACAAGAAATCTTCGCCTAGCCTCTTTGCATGAAACAAAAGATCCTTATTTACAATGAAACCACTCCTTTATACAGGCAAGGAGTGAGAAAAAAAGATGGAGAAAGAAAGGGAAACCCTTTACAATCTTTGACTTATTCAAAAACCTACTTTGACTTATTCAAGATTGCAGGTCCTAATGCACTTGCAATTTGATTACATGCAATCATTGTACAAGTGAAAGTTCCCCTGTAATTACAACTTTCTCTCAACCTACATGTAATCTGTCAATAAAAGTACACCTATCTAGAAAGCATATAAAAATGATTAAGTGTCTGTGACACTTATGGGTCATCTTTAGACGGTATTTACGTAGGCCCCAGACTTGTGAATGGACTCATGCACAACTACAGGGTCTGGTGCACCCGTATGTCTTGCAATGACAGTTGTTTTGAGGATTGTACTTGCACTCCTGGAAACTACCTTGTTGCACTCTTCAATGTTAATCTGAAGATCATCCAATGAAACTTTGTATCTTGTGAGTTTATTCATGGAACTTAAATCAAATTCATCTGCCTCAAGCTCCAGGGGGATCACTTTCACAAGCTCTGACATAACAACCTCTTCTGAAATCAGCTCACCACTCTCAGCTACTACCTTGCATGTCAGCTCCTCAAAACCATTGCTGATCATGTGCTCTTGCTCACTACAAGTGCTCACAACCATCTGCACATCTGTCACTAGTCCTTCCATGACTTGCTACTTGTTGACCATCAACTCTAGATACTCGAAATACATCTCCCGAGAGGAAACAACACTGTACTCACATAGTGCATCCAAGTCAACATTTGGCATACTCTTCCATACGTTCAAGTCCTCCTTCAGAACCTTCAACTGCTGATTGAACGAGGTGAGAAGCCCATCCAACTTGGTGATAGTCTCCTTGGAGTGTCTTAACACTCTGAGTGCATTTCCGGTGGCCTGTATACCTTGTGACTCTATTTGGCTGCCCCAGTCATCTATTGCCTTAGCCTTGTGTCCAATGTGCTCTGCATATCAGATTGACTCCTCCATAAGAGAAGAAGCAATAGGATCAACTCACTGTGAGGAGTTAGTCATTTTCTGAATGGTCTCAAGCAAGCGAGCATTCTCTTCCTTGAGATGATTCTTCTTCTCCCATAGTTGATCATTCTTATTGGAGAGCAATGCCACTGCATCCTGCACATCTTTCTAGCAACCAATCCGTGTCTACTTACCAAGTTCAACTTTCATGAACCTTTAATTAGAAGCTTGAAGTTCTTGTTGTTTGTCTATCAAAGGCTTAGCAACTTCAACATACTTGACATTATCCTGATCATCTGTGACCTTTGAAACTGTTTTGGCACTTTTTCTCTTTGGAGGCTTGGCCTTATTAAGTTGCTTAAAGTCAAACTCTTCAGGAGGATCTTCTTGCTTCTTTTTCTTCTGAGTAATCGAGATGAGCCATGGAGGTAAGGTGAAAGAAGCACCCTGGGAAGTGGAAGTGGCAGCCACTGTAGATACTGATTCCGACTGTACAACTACTGTGATTATGGATGGTGTTTCAGTTTGAATAGCCATAGGTATCAAGCGGAGACACAGGAGCCTCATCAAATACTAGTGCACACTTTGGTATTGCAGGTATCACCTTTGCATCTTTAGGATGAGATACCTCAGGAGTGACCTCATCTTGCAACTCATCTTCACTATCTAGTAGATGAATTCTCTCAGCTTCTACTACTTTTTCTGTTGGAACAACTGCCTCAAGCATTTTGATTGTGACTTTTCCCCTTTTAATTGTGAGCTTTGGAATTACTTTAACTTCTGATGTAGATGCAACATCCTTAGCTTTTTCCCTAATTTCTGATTTTAGTCCAACTGGACTAATAGGATCAAAGTCCTTCCCTTGCTTGATCTTGAAGCACTTAAGACCTCTTTTCTTTAGCCATATATTTGTGTTGGTTAAGATAGATTGAAATCTATCCCAGATAGATGTACTTTCCTTTAATGTCCAGGAAGGCGACAAAATAGGAAGGCTCTCAACTCGATGTTTGTAGTGCTCAGGGTCTAAGACGTCATCATCATCCTCAACACCATCAAGAAATTGAACCAGATTGAATTCTACAATCTTCTTCAGGGTCAATCTGCAGTAGTCCATCTTCTTGATCTACACCTAGGTGCACATGTCAATCCAAATGTCCTTAAGGCAATGAATGTGTGCAATGAATGTCCTGATCTAAACCTGTGAATCATCTTTGGCCATCTTGTCAAAGAGACTCTTTTGTTCACTAACCAGTTTCATTTATGTACTTTATGCAATCTTGTTTCCCCTCATTCCATCTCTTCATGGCCTTTTATTTTGTCATATCAATGCACATTGGAATATGTGGGACCTTGAAGATTTTGTCAATAGTGTCTGGATCTAGACTGATAATGGTGTTTCCATTGCCATCCTTGATGGTCCTAGATTCAGGATTAAAGTGTTACGCACATGCCATCACAAACTTAGGTTCTAGGGAAGCTACTGGAAATGTGGAAACCAAGTGAATATGACTCTGAATAACAGGAACCATCTAATCCTTTGTGGAGGTTTCCACCCTTTTGATAAATTCAGCCATGTCAAGATGTCCAAGTTTTTTGTCTTTGATCTCATCAACATAAGAGGCAACCTGGGAAGGTGAGATAGAGTTCTAGTATTTGTCATATTGATACTTCATTTTCCTTTTGCCTTTTGGAGAGACAGGCTCAACTAACATAGCAAGAACACCTATGGATGAAGTTGCAACATGAAAATTTCATAATGTAAGAACATCTTCATGTGACAAGGATGAATACATAAGATACTATTAGAGAAACAATCTTTGTAGATTTGGAAGTGTATGTGTATTGAACATGAATGGAAAGCCTTTGAGCAACTGGAAATGAAAGAATTTGGATGAAATCAGCTATTTAGGTGGGAGAAAAGCTGAAAAACGGATTTTTCCTAGGACACCGTAGGTGGATGGAAAGCAAACGTTGAATATAGAAATGAGACGCATAAGCATATATATACAAGTGGAAAGAATTTTCTCTTGTAAGTGGGGTTTTTAAGTCCCATAACAAATCATTTGGAAGGTACTTGCTGCCTACAGATGGGTTTTTGAAGTCCATTTGCAATTTGGAAAGAAACTTCAAAAGTGCTTGGCAAACACTTGCGGGTGAGCTTTTAATCCCAATTGCAAGTAGAGGAAAATACAGATGCTTGGAGTTTTCTCCTTGTGGGAAGAAATTGATTTACAATTTGAGGAAGATCTTGCATTGTTTTGAAAAACTACGCTCTCATACAAAGAGTACAAATCTGAAAATGATTTGCAATAACCAAAGCATATATACAAAACAAGAAATCAAAAACAAAAGCAAAGAAGCCCTAGCTTGCAACAAAAGGAATTAAAAAATGAAAGCATACCTCTTCTTGAGGATCACAAATACAATGAGGAAGAAGCAGTCTTGGAAATTTGAAGAAAATCCCGCAAACCTTGATGATTTCGAATTTAGGGAAAGATCTCCAACTTGCAGCTATATAGGCAAATAATCTTGACCAAATCCTCACAAAAAATGAATGCAATTCTTAGTCCTCCATGAATCCTTAACAAATGGCCATGAATGAGAGAAGAAATGCTTGAGAATAGCACTCCAATGACTGATTCAAACTTCCAAAACGTGGTTTTTGGTTGAGGATGCAAGACAAATTGCAATGAATGTAAAAAACGGCTCCTATAGAAACAAACGCTGTTTTTGTTGATGGAAACAAGCTGCAATCGATTTGTCTTTACCTTTGAACAAGCTTTGGACTTGTCTCTCCAAATAAAAAGATCATTTTCTTTTACAAATATGTCTATACTTGCCTTAGATGGGCTTTGGATAAGCCGCTGCAAATCTTCTCTGTATTTTTTGCCTTCAAACCAGACGGGCTTTTAGGTGGATGATGCAAGTTTAAATGAACCTTTGTTCAATAACAATCAATATCTTTGCCCTAGACAAGCTTCTTAACCGACACTGCACGTTTTAAATCAGACTCTTCTCATAAAATGGACTTGAAATGCCCTAGACGGGCTTTTACATCCACGATGCAATCCAAGAAATGCAGGAGAATGATAAAAACGGGTTTCTACAATGATAAAACATGTCAAAACGCTGCATTAATGCAGCGATGGGGTTTTAGAGTGATTTAGCATACAAAATCACCGCCTTGTCTCTATGATAGTCGATGACAGGCTTTTAGTTACCAAATGCAGGTCAAAAATATGTTTAAACAGCAAAAGCGGACTTTTAAAACGTGTTCACAAGTCTTTTAATGTAAACATGGGCTTTGTATATGTATTGCATAACAAAAACACCGTCTATCCTCAATATAGCCGACCATGGGGTTTTGAAACATGTTTGCAAGGTGATTTTGTTTTTAAATGGGCTTTTAAAGCCATGTCACAAGTCAAAAATGCTTTGCATCTTTTAAAACGTAGCTTCAAATACCCTTGGACAGGCTTTTGGGTTGTTCTTGCAAGTTGTTTTCATATTTAAAGCATGCCATTTTGATTATAACGGGCTTTTGAGTCATCATTACAAATAAAACATGCTTTCCTTTAAAAGAAAACAATAGCACTTGCAAACAAGCTTAAAAAGTCCACTTGGCAAGTGCAAGTTTATCAAAAACACTCTTATTCCAAGGACAGGTTTCTCATGCACATTTACAAGCAATTCAACTTTAAAAAGAAGGCATGTAATGAATCTTAAAAGCCCACCAATACATTATAATCTCATTAAAGTTCACATATTCCCTTGCAAATATGTAATGGTGGAGTTTTAATTCCATATTGCAAATAAATGACACCCAAGATGATATGTAATGATTGACAAAAAGTCGACTTGACATGACTCAAGAGACCTCGGTGGACTTTTGTTTCCACATTGCAGGCGTTTAAACATGAAATGAAGACATGCAGCCAGGCTTAAAAACCCATCCTGCAGGTTACTTAAGTCCACATCATCTCTTAAAGTATAGCTCTGATTTAGGCCTAAGATAGCTTGAAACAAGTGGAATTCAAAATGTAACAAACCTAGGGCGAAAACAAAACTAAAAACAAACCAAATAACCAAGAAAAAATGAACAAAGACTTGAAAGTTACCAAAAATGAAGTACCCTGCAGTCAAGGAAGAAAAACCCGTCCTAGCAAGAAAGACAAAGAAAAACTCGATGGAAACCTTCAAAAATGGTATTCGAAGGACGTAAGACTTAAGACAATTCAAGGGATAACTAATTGCCTTTGTAAAACATCATTTGGAACACCAGGCTTAGAGAATTTCACCTACAAATTCATGAGAAAATTGCGTAGGGTTGTCCAATTTTGTGAATTCAAAATTGAATACAATAGCTAGATCTAACTGGGGAACATACCTCGTTTGTTCTTAGAAACAATGAGGAATGTAGAATCCAAATCTCTAAGTGCCTTTATCTACTCCATTGGGCTATAGAGTTAGGCAACCAAAAAAGAAAAGACTCAAAATCCTAAAAACTCTAAGAGACTCAAAAGACTTGGACATTATGTACAGTGGTACTTATCTGGAGATTACTTGAAATAATGCTTTAGATGTTGCGCACTATATGGAAGTGCAAAAGGAGTTCCATCTCGGTAGGCCAACAGGAAACTGTTCTGTCCTACTATCTCATGGATTGTGAAAGGACATCACCAGAGAGAATCAAACTTGTGCATTCCCTTTGGTTCTCACCTTTTATCCCAAAGTAGGACACAATCACCAACTTGGAATTCTCTCTGCTTGGCCTTTTTATCAAAGAGAACCTTGACTTGCTGTTGATGGGTTGCAAGTCGATCCACCACTTGTGTTCTTTGTTCCTCCAACTGGTGAAGAAACGTTATTCTTTTGTCCAAGGAACTCTCAAAGGTTCCTTCTTCAACAACCTTGGCTAACTTGAGCATGGGAAGCTCCAAAGTTATGGGAATCTCCGCGTTCAAACCGTAAAGCAGTTGAAATGGCGACATACCAATAGCTCTCTTTGGTGTGATTTTGTTTGCCCACAAAGTGTCAAACAATGCTTTGTGCCAGGATCTCTGATTCTAATGCACTAGCTTGGAAATGATAGTAACTGAATTTTTATTACTCGATTTAGCCTAACCATTACCTTGAGGGTAGTAATCAGATGAATGAGACAAGGTAATTCCATGTTCGATACAAAATTGTGTGATCTCTGATGAGGAGAAAGATGCAGAATTGTCTGTCACAATTTTGTTGGGTACACCGAAGAGAGAAACTATGTTCTCATTTAAGAATGAGCACACCACAGATGACGTTGCGTGCTTTGTGGTAATTGCCTTCACACACTTGGTGAAGTAATCCATTACAGTCAAGACATATGTATGTCCTACAGTGGATGTTGGATTAATCATGCCAATGAAGTCGACGCCCCATTGTTGAAATGGATCTTCTATTACTATGGGCTTCAAGGGTAACGTTGCAAGCTTCTACTTTCCAACAAACTGTTGGCAACGATCACACGTTCGCACCCAACTATATGTATCTTGGAAAAGAGTCGGCCAGTAATATTTTGCTTGCAAAATTTTGTGACCCGTAACCGGTGTTGAGAAGTGCCCACCACACACCAGATCATGAAATGATTCCAATAATCTGACTTGTGCTTTGTCAACACAACATAGAAACATACCATCAATGGCGCATTTATACAAACTGATGTCCCAAAGAACAAAATGCATGGTTCTAAGCTTTAGACTTCTTTCCTTGAAAGTTATGTGTGTTGGACATGGATGGAAAGCCTTTGAGCAATTGGAAATGAAAGAATTTGGATGAAATCAGCTATTTAGGTGGGAGAAAAGCTGAAAAATGGGTTTTTTCTAGGACACTGCAAGTGGATGGAAAGCAAGCATTGAATATAGAAATGAGACGCATAAGCATATATATACAAGTGGGAAGACTTTCTCTTGTAAGTGCGGTTTTTAAGTCCCTTTACAAATCATTTGGAAGGTACTTGCTGCCTACAAACAGGTTTTTTGAAGTCCATTTGCAATTTGGAAAGAAACTTCAAAAGTGCTTGGAAAACACTTGCAGGTGGGGATTTTAATCCCAATTACAATTAGGGGGAAAAACTTTGCCAAGTACTTTAGGTTTCCCCACTACCAAAAGAAAAACCAAATAATCAAGAAAAATTGAACAAAGACTCGAAGGTTACCAAAAATCAAGTATAGTCAGGGAAGAAAAACCCGTCATAGCAAGAAAGAGAAAGAAAAACTTGATGAAAACACCAGACTTAGAGAAATTCGCCTATGAATTCCTGTGAAAATTGCATAGGTTTGTCGAATTTTGTGAGTTCAAAATTGAGGACAACACTTTCTTTCTTGTGGAAATCTTATATCTTTCTTGGCATATTGAGAGAGGAAGAGCATCATCAAGGGCTTTACCTCCCAACCATTAACACTTCCTTTCAGAAGTAGCTTAACCCTACAAGAAAGGTGTAGAAGTAGGGATAGGTCTAATTACCATCTAAGCCTAGTGTTTAAAACCTACATCATTCATGGTCACACCATCTAGATTCCTCCCATAACTACTATGACCTTCCTAGATCCAAAACTTATCTAACAAAATTTTGACATACTTTGACTGATAAATGAATATGTTTCTATCTGTCTACCAAATTCGTACATCAAAATAATAACAGAGAAGTCTCAAATTTGTCATATCAAAAGTTTGGCACAAGTTTTGTTTGACCTGCTGGACCAAATGTGTTGCACTACCAGTAATGATCAAATCATAAACATAGATGACAAGAATAAGAATCTCACCACTAGCATGCTTGACATATAGATTAGGATCAGAAAGACTCTGTTGAAAGTTTTGATCAATCAAATGCTTATCAATATTGATGTACCATGCACAAGGAGCCTGTTTGAGGCCATAGAGTGCTTTCACCAGTTTGCATACTTGGTGTTCTTTACCAACAACCTTCAAACCTGGAGGTTGCGCCATGTAGACTTCTTCTTGCAATTCATCATTGAGGAAAGCACTCTTGACATTCATCTGATGGACTTTCCATCCAAATTGAGCTAAAAGAGCAAAGACAAGCCGAATGGTGCTCATTTTGGCTATGGGAGAAAATGTGTCCTCATAGTCGATGCCCTCTTTTTGTGAAAAGCCTTTAGCTACTAAGCCTGATGGTCCCAACCGGTGCTGAGAGGGGAGGGGTGAATCAACACCCACTCAAACTTTAGAATCAAATCTGATATAATCTAATTAAAACTGTAAGCAATACAAATTCTATCATAGAAATAGCTATCACACAATCAAGCAATACACAACACCAGATTTATCATGTGGAAACCCAAATCGGGAGAAAGCCATGGTGTGAGGGAAACTCACAAATTTTGCACTCTTCTGAAGTGCACTCTGTTAGGAGCCTTCCCTGTTAAAGGACTACAGATGCACTATTAGATGTGACCCGGTTTAAGGGATTTAGGAAATAAGGCCTGTTAAAGTCTGCCTTGTTAGAGGATGTTTCTTCTAACAGATTTAATGCAAGGGACCTGTTAATGTCCACCTAAAATAATGAGATTTTGCTATTGCAATTGTCAGAGAGCAATAGAGGGTATGCTCTCCTTCGATTGTTGTGCTTCTTTGCACACTCTTCTTTTTTTCTTCTTTTCAACTTTTCGTAGCTTCTCTCAGCGTACAGGTTCACTCTTTTTCTTTGGCAAAATGAAGGCAAACAATATTCTTCACAAACTAAAGAATATATAGTCATCTTGCCCTTCCTTCTTTTTACATGCACGACCTCCACAAAATCTCCTTCGGATCCATCACCTAGTGGAGTCTCTGTTCACTATGGAAACATCCGATGCATGCCATATGTTTTTTTTGCTATATAAAGGAAACGAAAAATGCATGCCGCAAGCTTTCCTTTACATGAGATTTCTCCATGTTTTAATGCCATAAAGTTCGACATTAAAACCTTTAATCGTGCCTTGCACCGATCTTCTTGATAACACAAAGTCGTCTGGATTTTATGCAACAAATCCCGGTCAAAGAGTCACGTCGACTGTGACTTTCCCCGGTTCATCAATCTCGATGATATCTTCACTGATTGGTTTATATCCTTAGGTTGTGCACAGGTAAAAACCATCACCTGTCACTTTTCCTTTTTCTATCTTTACCGATTTGGTTCCTTGGTCCCGATTCTACACTTTATCAGTCATAGTTCTGAATCCTTGATTTCCGGTTGCTTTGATGATTAGTTAGAGCTTTATCAATTATAGAGACAGTGCCTCCTCTTGCTCACTATGTGTCACCGGTCTCCAAACCAGTCTCTCTTGCGCTTATTATTGCCAACTTGTTCCTGATTGAACTATGTTTGCATCCCTAGACATCAATGACAACACCTCTTTGCCATGTACCGGTTACATCCTTACCGGTTAATGCCAACAATCTCCCCCTTTGGCATTGATGGCAAAACACAACTTCACTGGTCATAATCTCCCCTTTGACAATAATGCCAAAGGCTAGTCAAAAGACTACCTTCATGAAATCTGCTCCCCCTTCGAGCAGCAGTCCTTTATCACCAATCTTGTTAAGATGAGGCTGAATCCTCTGTTGATGAACAATGGATTGATGAACACCTTGGTCTTATTACTAAAGATCACAAAGGGGCACTACCCCTAATTTACCTCTGAGATACTCAAAGGTACTCTTTAGTAAAGGTTTTTTGAATATGTTAGCAACTTGTTCTTTTGTGGGAACATATTCCAATTTTACTTCTTTATTTTGCACTTGATTTCTCAAATAGTGATACTTTATAGCAATGTGCTTGGTTTTTGAGTGCATGACAGGATTCTTAGATATATTTATTGCACTTGTGCTATCACAGTATATTGCAATCGGTTCAGGTACTTGTTCTTGGATTCTTTCCAATATCTATTTTATCCAGATCACCTGTGTGCAATTGATTGCATCAGCAACATACTCAGCTTCTACTATGGACTGTGAAATGCAATTCTGCTTCTTACTTGTCCATGGCACAATCCTCTCTCCAAGAAAGAGTGCACCTCCACTTATGCTCTTTTTGTCATCAATGTTGCCAGCCCAATCTACATTAGTGAATACCTTTATCTCAAAACCTCCTTTGTGAGGAAACCATAGACCATACTCCTCAGTACCCTTTAAGTATCTGAAGATTCTCTTCACTGCTATTAAATGTGTTTCTTTTGGGTTAGCAGAGGATCTAGCTACAATGCCTACTGCATGTGCAATATCAGGTCTGCTATGCACAACATACTGTAACTTACCAATCATTGACCGATACAATGTCTCATTAACTTCTTTTGCATCATCCTCCTTTGATAACTTGCAGTTAGTTATCATTGGTGTGCCAACCGGTCTGGATTCTTCTAGCCCAAAAGATTTAAGAATTTCCTTAACATACTTGGACTGAGAAATAAAAATACCTTCTTTTAGCTGATGGACTTGCAATCCAATGAAAATTTTTATGGCTCCAATCACGGACATTTCAAATTCTTTCTTCATCTCAACAAAGTCTTTGCTCATTTTGTCATCTCCTCCAAAGATGATGTCATCCACAAATATTTCAGCAATCAAGTTCCCTTCTTTGCCAGTCTTGAGATACATATTGTTGTTATCTCTTGTTCTTGTGAATCCTATTGTCAGGAGGTATGAATGTAACCTTTCATACCAGGCCCTTGGGGCTTGTTTCAGCCCATAGAGTGTCTTTTTAATTTACAGACCATACCACTTTTCTCTGTGGATGAGAAGCCTTCTTGTTGTTCTATGTTAAACTTCCTCCTCCAATATACCATTCAGAAATGCAGACTTTACATTCCATCTGGTATACTTTGAACCTTTTATGAGCAGCATAAGCAAGCAGGATTCTCACTCCTAGTCTTGCCACAGGTGCAAAGGTTTCTCCATAATCTAGTCATGCCTCCTGTGCATAGTCTTTGCAGACTAGCCTTGCTTTGTCCTTTACCACCTTTCCTTCTTCATTTAGCTTGTTTCTGTACACCCACTTGGTTCCTATGACATTCTTGTCCTGTGGTCTAGGAACAAGAGTCCATGTTTCATTCTTCTCAGTTTGCTCAGGCTCTTCTTCCATTGCCTTGACCCAATTTTCATCCTCCAGAGCTTCTCTGGTAGTTTTGGGCTCTATACTAGAAAGTAAGTAGATACTTTCTCTTGCCTTTCTCCTAGTCAGAATATTAGCATGTTTGTCACCAATAATGTTGTCAATGGAATGATATGTGACATACCTTGGCAGAACCGGTCGGTGATCCCGGTCTTCATTTTCCGGTTGAGCATCATTACCATCACGGTCGCGAGCATCTTCATGTTCATCACCTTTAGTCGGTCTTATGTTCTGATCCCTTCCTGGCTCAGGCACATTACCCGGTTCCAAGGGTCTGTTTATATGTTCTTCATCAGCAGCAATCATTTCATTGAATTCCAAATGATTTTCAACATCATGATCCTAGTGAATATCTGATTCATCATGATTGTTCTTTTCTCTTGGTTCTAAATATTCATCAATCTTTACATTGATACTTTCCACTATTCTTCCTGTCCTCTTATTTAGACACCGGTAGGCTTTACTTTTGGTGGAATAACCCAAAAATATGCCTACATCACTCTTTGGCTCAAACTTGCCAGAGTACACATCTCTTTTGATGTAACAGTTGCTACCAAAAATTCTAAAATAGCCTACACTTGGAGTGTGACCAAACCACAACTCGTAAGGAGTCTTACCGATTCCTTTCTTAACTTGAACTTGGTTCAGTGTATACACTGCGGTGCTGATTGCTTCTCTCTAGAAGTGATGGGGAAGATCCTTCTGAATCATCAGAGTTCCAGCACAATCAATCAAAGTCCTGTTTCATCTTTTAGCGACTCCATTTTGTTGCAGGATTCTTGGTGCAGACATCTGCCTTTTTATCCCCGGTTCCTCATAGTAGTGAGTGAATTCTTGTGAGGTGTACTCACCTCCTCTATCTGACCTCAGACACTTCAAGCTTTTACCGGTTTCTTTCTCTACTCGAGCTTTATAGATTTTGAACATGTGAAAGATCTCTGATTTTTCTTTAAGGAAGAGTGTCCACATCATCCTTGAAAAATCATCTACAAAGAGCATGAAGTACTTGTCTCCATAGTAGCTCTTCGTCCTTATAGGTCCACACAAGTCTGTGTCAACGAGATCTAACACATTTTCAGTAGAAAAGGATTTACTGCTGAAGCTTGTTCCTGTCAGTTTGCCTAACTGACATTCTTTACACATACCTCTGTCAGGCTTTGCAATCTTAGGAAGCCCTCTGACTGACTTCTTACTTACTTTGACAATATTGTCAAAGTTTATGTGGCAGAGCCTCTTGTGCCACAACCAACTGTTGTCCTCCTTTGTTATGAGACAGATTTTATTTGTCTCCCCTTTTGCCATAGCTATGAGGCAAGCCCCCTCGATTGAGTCTAGATAGAATATGTTTCCTTTACTCTGTCTACCGGTGGCAACATGAGCGCCTGAGTGATTCTTGACAATACAAGAACCTTGCCCAAACTCCAACATGTATCCTTTGTTGTTTAATTGAGCTACACTCATTAGATTGTACTTGAGTCTTTCCGCCCAGTACATCCTCTCATATAGCTTCATTGCCAAGTGCAATTGAGCCTTTGGCTTTGATAATTCGCACCTTTAGCAATACCTTCAGCAGTACCTACAACAGGACTTAAATCTGATGTTTTGCAGCGGTATTAAATCAGTCATTATCTCATACATCTGATAAGCATATGCAACTGGAGATAAAGGATCATGAGGCTCAAGATGAAGGAAAACTAATTACTACAAATCGGGTATTATCTTCTCCTTGTCTATTTTTGTCAATTTTATTTTCAGTCATAAAAGTTATTTATAGATTGTAATTTTTCCTTACAAAATCTGAATATATTAACACTTTAGTGTGATCACTACCACATCTTCCTCCATCTTGTTGCCAATAGTCACAAATATTCTTGATCTTTGTAAGATGTGCCTGGGCAAACATCTTCTTATCCATCATGATAGAAAACAACATATTCTTCAAAAAGAAAGCTTGGCTCTTGTTGAATGTTTCATGAAGATCCTTCAAGAGTTTCAAGATCTCTTTAGCTATTTTGCCAAATGACACCTAAGAGAGCTAATCATCGATAATAGAAAGTTTGATAAGTATCATGACTTCCTAGTTGCACTCATCGAATTTGTCTTAGACGGTTCTAGCTGTTGTAGGATGAGTTTTCGTATCCAAAATGATCGCCTCAAGGCACTGATATTTAAATATCATCATCATGCACTGTTTCCATGTATTGTAGTTGTGGTCATTGAACCTTTGATTGTGTTCCAACATTATGCTGGTCAAAGATGCCATCACATACACTAAGGTCAATTTGGTCAACCATGTGAAGGCACAAAAATTGAGGCGGAAGAATCTGATTAGAAAATCAAAGTAGAAACAACCAACACTAATCCCAAGGCAAAAAATAGACGCAAAACCCTAGCAAGGATTTCAAGGCACTGATTTGCAAAAAATATCACCATTGATTTTTTATTTTTATTTTTAAAAAAATTTGCAAAGCCCTAGTTGTAGGTAGTAGAATCGAGAAAATATCTACAAACCCTAGCTGTAGAAAAAAATGCAAAAAACCACGTGTGTTACAAACCTTAGCAGAACGTCTGTCACGGGTCGTAGCTTAAAAAATATGAAAAACCGCATCTAGATCGTGGACAGTAGTTGCAGAAGAAGCAAAGCACAAACACAGATGGAGGATCATCGTGCGTCAATGAAAATGTAGGTCGAATAGATGCTAAAGCGAAATTGCGTCAACTCCAAAAACTCAGGCTGCAGGAAAAACGTGATGCTAATCACATTAAAAACCCTTTGTCTTTGTGGGTTTCCTACCGTCGCAAGTTGCAAATAAAGTGGGAATAAAACACAGAGAAAAATGACCAGAAAAAAGGTCGCACAGTTTTGTAGACAGAAACCATGACCTTAGAACGCACATAGAAAAAACTAGCGAGTTTGTAAAACATGCGAACCTCTAATAAACCCTTGATTCTCCAAACCCACGATTCCAATCTGCACAAAAAAAGGGATCACTAAAAATTCTTTCAAATTTTTCTAGAATTACTAGTACCTTCTCCGATACCATGAAAACTAAATTGCGTGTCCGAATTAATGAAAACACAAGGTATAAAGAACAAATTACAAGATGGTTTAGAAGCCATTAATTGAAGCTTCAAACTAAAGCTAAAAATAGCAACTGTCTTCTATAAAAAGAAGCCTTAAAATACCTACGAAAATGACCTTTAATAGAACATCTAAGGAATACTAAAAATAGCAAACTAAAAATAGTTAAATATTCTAATAGCACTAACTCCTGCTGTAAGATATCAGCATCCCTAGTCGGTATATAATTGAATCTAGTTGAACGTTTTGGTCTTAGTGACTAATATCGGACTATTGTCTTTGTTTACTAGCAATAACAGTATTTTGAATGTAAAGGGATGGTGGCCCCTAGTAGCAACTGCTAAATAATGATCAATCTTAACTGCCATAGGACCATCTAAGGAAGAACCCTCTCCCAGTAGACTTCCGTTGTTTATTATTCAGGATGGAATTGATTAAATAGGATTCATTCTTTCATTTTTCTTTCCTAAGAATGTGACTGACAATCCTTTCTTGCACTTGCCCGATTATGATTTGTTTTTTCCATCCTTGCTGTTATGTTTCAGCTAGCATTGACTCTAGATTAAGGTGTTGGACTACGTTCAAATTTAGACATAGTATCAACAGAATGTCAAATATAGACAAGATACTAAATAGAGGTAAAATGGAATCACCTCTATTTAGTGTAATGTATGGGGGAAATATGAGATCCACTTCTAAATCCAAATTCACAAGGGAAAGATCCAATTTGATCAACCAAAAGGTTAATGCACAATCGAATCAATCTATGGAGAATATGAAAAAGGAAGAAAACCTTATATTTCCCTATAAAGAAATTGTGCTTGAAATCTGAAATAATTGAAATACAAATACTAACCTCAAAATAGGGCAAATCTGGAAAATGCCAATTTCTGATGTCTATGTGTACTTTTGGGCAATTCTGCAACTTGTTTCGGACTGGAAATGCCGAGACGAAGAAAACCCAGAAATCTTTTATCTTTTTGATAGCAGGTAGTCTTTGACCCTCATAAAAGGTCAAAGGCTAGATTCTTTATTTGAAAGTCGATTTTGACTTTGTTCGTCGATCTCGGAAGTTCGCCGAAAAGGGTATCCAAATCCTATCTCAGATCCGAAATTCCGCACCTGCATCTGCAAGAAAAAGGAGGTTTTTGTTTGTATGGGGGGGTTGCCTTGGTCAAACCCCAATTTAGGAATTAACCTTGAAATTGAATTGAAATGTAGTATGCATAAACAAAGCAAATGAAACAATTCACCTCGCTTATGTTGAAATCCTTGTAGAGGATTCGAATCTTCAAATCCACAAGTAGGAATGCTTCAATGGATGTAGAATGAATGTAAGATGTCTCAAATCAATGGCATTTGATCTTCAACACCAATCTTGAATAGATCTTTGCATATGAGGAGACTTGGATGAATGTAGAAGAATGGATCTTCAAGGGGGCTCCAAAGAGATTGGATCCTTCAATGGCTAACAATGGATCTCCTTGATGAATGAATGCTTGAACACTTGAATGCTTGAATTCACTTGCTTGCACTTGAGAGCTCGCTCATGAAATTGCTTGAGAGATGAGATGGCAAAACTTGATCACTTGATGGCAAAAGAAGATGATTGAAATGAAAGAGGAAGGCCTCCTTTTATAGTGAACTAGGGCACAATCTTCTAGAGGGGCCACCTTGGAGAATTAAATCTCAATTAGGTCCTAACCTTTAGAAAATATACCTAGATTAAATGTAATTTAAGGATTTACCATTCCGAAACCCGAAATGGTCGACTCGGAGGTGGGAAAACAAATATCTCCGAAACCCGACACCCAGAAATCAAGGAAATTTGAAATTTGGACAGGGGGTCAAGGACGAGCTCGACTCTGACCTAGGTCAGGGTCGAGATCGATCCTGACCAGTTTAGGGTCGAGGTCGACTTTGACCCATAAGGTCGACTTTGACCTTGTGGTCAAAAACCTCAGGATCCTGACCCAGAATGCTAGGAAATGCAGATATGAAGTGAAAATCAGGTGCAGAGGAAAGTAGAATAGGGGGAAAAGCCAGATACACGCAAAGACCCGATCAAGGTGCTTAACATGACCCCAGACCACTTACTCGGAGGGCTAAACGCTCTTATCATGGAAGTGCTTCCATTTTAAGACGATACATTAAGCCCCCACTTTAGCAAGAGTATGGACTCGATGCAAACTCTTGGTAAAGGAGATCAAAATGAAAAGATAATCTTATCGTAATCCAAGGGACAAAGAGAAACCTTAAGCCCCCAGGGACTCAAGTCTTCGTCGACTCTTAGATCTCAATAAGAGAGACATCTCTAGAGAGAAAGAAAGGGTGTGATTACCTCGCCCAATGAAAACTTATATCCCATTGTGAACCACACAAGGAAACAACGCAACTGGAAAGATGGAATTGAATTGCCTAGTGAATGTGGCTACTCACTAGTCAACCCATCAAGGATTCACCCTTAGGAATATTCTATTCCATAAGAATAAAACCAAAAAAACTAAAGAGATCCAGTCTTAAGGACACCTCCGACCTTAAGGGATCAAAATATATGTCTATTTGAAACTGGAGGGATCAAGAGATCCTAAAATAGAAATCCATGCTTTAAGGATTAGTTGCTAATCCAAAAAGGGAGAAAAGGTATTTTGAAAAATATGCGCGTATCAAAAAGTGCGTGTGTGCAATAGGTGAACATAAATGTAAAGGGGACCATCAGGAGCTTTAATAGTCTTAGAGTCATCAAAGGTAATCAAAAGTTCCCGAGGTCTTTTATTCTTAGGTTGTTGTCGAGGTTTAGGTTGAGTTTTCAGTTTAGGTTTAGGTTTTGGTCAAGGTTGAAAGTGAACTTGAGATTGAATTTGAGGTTGAGGTGGAGATACAGATTGACCAACATGCTCCACTTGATTAACAACATGATTGAGATCATCCATCTTTGAGTCATACACAATTTCCACAACAGATGGTTGAGCAATGGTATTAGTATCATGCGTAGGTAAAGGATTCGTATAGATTTGAAGGTTTTAATTAAGAGGAGAAACAGATTTGTTCCCACTACCATCAAGATTATCAACAGATAAGGCATTAGAGTCAATTAAGTCTTGAACCTTATGTTTTAAAGAATAACACTTCTCAGTATCATGACCATTCTGACGATGATATTGACAAAAAGCATTGTGATCAAAAGATTTAGAGGCAATCGTAACAGGTAAAAGAGGTCGAATAGGAGGTAAAGTAATCATATTAGCAGTTAACAACTTATTCATAATAGCATGTAAAGATTCGGAAAAAGGAGTAAACATATGATTTAATCGAAAAGCAGTGGATGCAGAAGTGGCATTGTGAGATGCAACAACTTGATCAACAACTGCATTTGCTTGTTTGTTTATCTTGACATAGTTGTTGAATTTTTGAAATTTGTTTGGATTAGGAGCAACATCACTCTTATCAACTGGAACAGGAGCCATTGGAGTGTTTCTCTCAAATTGACTCACTTGTAATTGATAATGATGAAGCGCTGCACAAAGTTGTTGAAAAGAGGTAAATTCAGTAAGCAGAATCTTATCTCTAATATCTTTTTGCAAATTTGAAATAAACATACATTGAATATCAATATCAGGAACAAGATAGGAAATCTGAGCATACAAATGCTTAAATCTACCAATAAATTCAGTTAATTTTTCTTTAGCACTTTGTTTACAATGCATCAAATCAGTCAAAGACACTTGCGGGCCAATGTTGTTTTGAAATTGTTGAATAAAGGCATTAGCAATTTTTGGAAAGGAATCACTAGAATAAGGAGGCAAGGAACAATACCATTGTAAGGCCTTGTCACGGAAGGTTCTAGCAAACAGTTTGGCTAAAATCCTATGGTCATGAGCATAATCACTACAAAGGATTTGGAATATTTTAACATGATGAACATGATCTCCTTTTCCATTATAATTCTCAAGACGAGGCATATCACCTTGCTGAGGAACAAGAGTACGAATAATATCCAAGGACAAAGGACTTCCCATGTCACATGTAGGGATACTAAACTTGTTTTGAGTTAAGGAAGCAAGTTGTTGTTGTAAGGATGACACAGTTTGAGCCAAACTGATGATTGTTGAATCATTAGAGGAAATAGTAGGAGTAGCAACATTAGACACACTAGGTAAAGTGTAAGAAGCTGTAGGAATAGAAGACACAACTAGAGGGACACTAGGAACTACAGTTGGAAGCGGATTGGAATAAGTAAAAGGAACATTATGATATGAAGGTTGTGATGTAGGAAGGGACACAGGAGGAACATTCATAGGAACAGAGGGAACCGCCACTGTCACCAAAGAAGGAGTATAGGTAGGAATACTAGGTAAAGGATTAGGAGGTTCAACATTAGTGATAGGAGGAATCAACCCTAAATCTTGAGCTTCTTGAGCTAAAGGTTTAACATTTGAATGCACAAGGTGAGTAATACCACGCAAGAGATTAACACCTTGATCACTATCACGGAGAACTTTCTTAAGAGCCTCTATAGCTTGAATAGAATCTTGATTATGGTTCTCTTGAATAAGCCAATTACCCATTTTATCAAGTTTAGTTGAAATTTTTTGGACTTGTTCAGAAGGAACTCTTAAAGCATCATCCTCATCATGAGATGAGTGAGAAGAGTTTTGCTCCATAGTAGGATTGGAATCATGAAGAATCAAATTATCATCCGGGACCCTAAGGAAAGGAGAGAAAGATTCAGGATCAAAGACACCCATGAGTCTACGATTTCTTCTAACCGGAATATTATAAGTAGGACTAGTAGTAGTAAAGTTCATAAACCAATGCAATGCAAATGAACTAAACTAAGAACACATAAAGCATGAATATTTTTGTATTTTTGAAATCTAATTAGCATGCAAGATCTAACACAAAGGAGAAATCTAATACTAACAAGATAAAAGGAAATCTAACACCAAAAAAGAAAGAGAGTAAGCTCGTCGGGTTCACCAAAATGAATAAAGGTAAAATGGAATCACCTCTATTTAGTGTAATGTGTGGGGGAAATATGAGATCCACTTCTAAATCCAAATTCCCAAGGGAAAGATCCAATTTGATCAACCAAAAGGTTAATGCACAATCGAATCATTTTATGGAGAATATGAAAAAGGAAGAAAACCTTATATTTCCCTATAAAGAAATTGTGCTTGAAATCTGAAATAATTGAAATACAAATACTAGCCTCAAAATAGGGCAAATCTGGAAAATGCCAATTTCTGATGTCTGTGTGTACTTTTGGGCAATTTTGCAATCTGTTTCGGACTGGAAATGCCAAGACGAAGAAAACCCAGAAATCTTTTATCTTTTTGACAGCAGGTAGTCTTTGACCCTCATAAAAGGTCAAAGGCTAGATTCTTTATTTGAAGGTCGATTCTGACTTTGTTCGCAGATCTGGGAAGTTCGCCGAAAAGGGTATCCAAATCCGATCTCAAATCTGAAATTCCACACCTGCACCTGCAAGAAAAAGAGGGTTTTTGTTTGTATGGGGGGGTTGCCTTGGTCAAACCCCAATTTAGGAATTAACTTTGAAATTGAATTGAAATGTAGTATGCATAAACAAAGCAAATGAAATAATTCACCTCGGTTATGTTGAAATCCTTGTAGAGAATTCGAATCCTCAAATCCACAAGTAGGAATGCTTCAATGGATGTAGAATGAATGTAAGATGTCTCAAATCAATGGCATCTGATCTTCAACACCAATCTTGAATAAATCTTTGCATATGAGGAGACTTGGATGAATGTAGAAGAATGGATCTTCAAGGGGGCTCCAAAGAGATTGGATCCTTCAATGGCTAACAATGGATCTCCTTGATGAATGAATGTTTGAACACTTGAATGCTTGAATTCACTTGCTTGCACTTGAGAGCTCGCTCATGAAATTGCTTGAGAGATGAGATGGCAAAACTTGATCACTTGATGGCAAAAGAAGATGATTGAAATGAGAGAGGAAGGCCTCCTTTTATAATGAACTAGGGCACAATCTTCTATAGGGGCCACCTTGGAGAATTAAATCCCAATTAGGTCCTAACCTTTAGAAAATATACCTAGATTAAATGTAATTTAAGGATTTAACATTCCGAAACCTGAAATGGCCGACCCGGAGGCGGGAAAACAAATATCCCCGAAACTCAACACCCGGAAATCAAGGAAATTTGAAATCTGGACAGGGGGTCAAGGATGAGCTTGACTCTGACCTAGGTCAGGGTCGAGGTCAACTTTGACCCATAAGGTCGACTTTGACCTTGTGGTCAAAAACCTTAGGATCCTGACCCAAAATGCTAGGAAATGCAGCTATGAAGTGAAAATCAGGTGCAAAGGAAAGCAGAACAGGGGAAAAGCCAGATACACGCAAAGACCTAATCAAGGTGCTTAACATGACCCCAGACCACTTACTCGGAGGGCTAAACGCTCTTATCATGGAAGTGCTTCCATTTTAAGATGATACAGATACGTGTCATTATCTATAATGTATGCTTCTGGCTCATTAATTCATTCAAATTATTTCCTTTTTAGTTTTCTGATCATAAATACTTTCTGATCAAGGCTTGAACCAGCGATTCATATAGAGCCAGTAATAGATTCATAAGTATGAAGATATAGCTTCCTTTCCATTGACATGCTATCATAACTATATAGTGATCATGTATAAAACCAGTCTAAGGTATCAACCATAATTCATTATATTTACATTATTCTTATGCAGAGTTAATGATGTCATTGAATATAGATATCATCTTTCTTTTCTTGATATGCAGATTTACTGAAGTGACAATGACTTAAGAATATAGATAACAAATTCTGTTATCTAGATTTCAAAGTATGACGACTATAGATAAGTGCTATAGCAAACAATGTGCAGATTTGAATGATTGACAATGTCATTATATGACAAATATTGCATACTTAGGTGCTGATTTCAAATGAATATAATTGACTGTAGATGAGAATGTATCAACTTAATATGCAATTTTCAAATGAATGCCAATGCTATATATAGCTGATATTTCATTCTACTGTGTAGATTCAAATAGACTTAAATATTACAGGAAGTAATTGGTAAAATACTTGATATATTAACGGAGATCAAATGATCTATATATACACAAAGAATAAACGATGTTTCTTTAGGAAACATTCGTAAATAATAGAAACATTCTATTCTAACTAATTGAAAACTAAATATAAGAAAGATTCTTATATTTAGAATAGATTTACAACAGTTAAATAGATAACCATTAATAGAAACTAACTATTATTGTAATACCCTCCCTTAATGGTTAATCTATCCACTACACCAAGTTGTCCTCTGAATTCGACAAACTTGTCTGGAACAAGAGGCTTGGTGAGAATGTCTGCAGTCTGATCCGTTGAAGGAACATACTGGAAATGTATAGTCTCGTCTTTAACCAATTGCCAAATGTAGTGACAGTGAACATCTACATGCTTGGTTCTTTCATGGAAGATTGGATTCCGTGCTAACTTGATAACTCCATCATCAACAAATAAAGTGGTCGGGCCTGCTGGTGACATGCATATCCCCAAGCATCTGACGAAGCCAAATAGCTTCACAGCCTGCCTTAACTGTCCCTCTGTATTCGGCCTTTGTAGAGAAGAGGGAAACGACATGTTGCTTCTTACTGGTCCATGTGACAACACCAGATCCCAAACTAAACACATATCCAAGGGTTGACTTTTTATCGTCAACAAAGCTTGCCCAATCTAAATCTGTGAATCCACTGAGTCTAGGATTAGGACTCCGAGAGTAGAGAATTTCATAATCAGTAGTGCCCTTCACATAACGAAGAACACGCTTAGCAGCCATCCAATGATCACCCTTGGGAGCTGTCATAAAGCATGAAATGTAGTTGACGGTGAAGCTGATATCAGGTCTAATAGTAGAGAGATAGATGAGACTGCCTACTAGTTGCCTATATGTAGTATCATCATCTAGAGGAGAATCAGACTTAGCTGATAACTTCAGACCTTTCTCCATAGGTGTAGATGTAGGCTTGCAATCCTACATACAAAACTTGTCTAACAGAGCCTGTACATATTTGGATTGAGAAATGAATATACCAAAAGACTGCTACCAAACCTCAACACCAAGGCAATAATGCATGAGGCCAAGGTCAGTCATATCAAAAGACTGGCATAAACTCTGTTTGATTCCCTGAATCAAAGATGTCGAACTACCAGTGATGATCAGATCATCCACATAAATGACTAGAAGGATGATGTCACTATCAGTAGTCTTGATGTACAAATTTGTGTCTGAAGAACTCCTCTAGAAGCGTTGATCACTGAGGTACTTATCAATTTTCATGTACCATGCCCTAGGGGCCTACTTCAAGCCATAGAGAGCTTTTGCTAGTCTGAGTACTTGGTGTTATTTACTAGCAACCTTGAAACCAGGAGGCTGTGTCATGTAGACCTCTTCCTATAGGTTACCATTCAGGAAAACACTCTTGACGTCCATCTGATGGACCTGCTAGCCAAACTGAGCTGCCATGGCTAAGACCAATCTGATAGTGCTCATCTTTGCTATAGGAGCAAAGGTCTCCTCATAATCAATGCCCTGACACTGAGAGAAGCCCTTTGCAACTAAACGAGCTTTGTACTTATCCAAAGTACCATCAGACTTATACTCTATTTTGTAGACCCATTTGCAGCCAATGGGTTTCTTCCCTGGTGGAAGATCAGAAAGGAACCAGGTGTGATTCTTTAGTAGGCTCTAGTGTTCAGAATTCATGGCCTATTCCCACTCTGGAATTCGTTTAGCCTCTGAGTATGTCTGAGGTTCAAACACACTATGATTGTTGGCCATGAGAGCAATATTAACAGTCTCTGTAGGTTTGCTCTTTTTCCTAGCATTTCTCCCCTCGATGAGCTCATCATCCCAAAGATTAGCGTCTTAACCCACCATTTAGGCCAGAGAGGAGGACCAACATTAGCATCAGGAGATGTACTGTGATCAGGTTATTCATCAGAAGAATTTGGATCAAAACCAGGTGAAGCATCTGCATATCTGGGTGATCTTGCAGGAGAGATCAAAGGTGTCTGTACAGGAATCACTGGTACTACTGGAGTTACTAGAGCTGCTAGAGCCCTCCCATCAGGTGGACCTAATGGAAGCCGAACTCCCAAATCATGAGCCTTCATAGGCTGGTCTGCTGAATCAAGAACATAAGAGACCGACATGAATGGTCCTCGCTGCTCATCAAAGACTACATCACGACTGTGCAGGAGACAAGATGTCTCAGTGTCGATCAAGTGGTAAGCTTTGTGAAGACTACTATATCCAACAAACATGAGTTTTTGACTCTTGGCATCCAAATTGGTGCATGACACATCAGGGATCCAAACATAGGCAAGAGAGCCAAAAACCTTCAGGTGACTAATTTTGGGCTTGCAACCTGACCAGGCCTCTTCCGGAGTCTTGCCTTTGACCGCCACAGTGGGTGACCGGTTCAAAAGATATACTACAGTGTTGATTGTTTTTGCCCAAAATTGCTTTGGAACATGTTTGTGTTCGAGCATGGATCTAGCCATCTCGGTGATTGTTTTGTTTCAACGTTCAACTACACTGTTTTGTTGTGGTGTGTGGGGTGTGGTTAATTGGCGCTTGATGCCATGAATATCACAGAAGCTAGGGAATTCAGTAGAACAAAATTCCCCCCCATTAGCTGTCCTAAGAGCAATAATAGATTTCCCAGACTCTTTTTCAACTAGAGGTTTAAACTTCTGAAATACAGTAAACACATCTAATTGCTTTTTAAGAAAATAGATCCATATTTTTCTACTAAAATCATCAACAAACAACAGAAAATACTTGGACCCAAGAACAGAAGGAGTAGCCATAGGGCCACAAATATCTATATGAACAAGATGAAGTACCTGAGAAGCCCGCCATGAATCGCCTATAGGAAAAGGTGTGCGATGTTGCTTCCCAGCCTAGCATGCATCTCAAACTCCAAGCTGTTGAGTCTGAGTCTTTGGCAATTTGAGGACAAGCTTGTCTCGAGCAAGCTGAGAAAGATAGCGCACATTTAAGTGCCCATATCGCTGATGCCAAAGTGTACTGACAGAAGACCACCGAGTGGCCATAGCTAGGTCTTGAGAAACACTAGAATCAACAAGTCTGAAAAGACCATGATCCAACAACAAACTGAGTCTCCCGATCAATGATGGTGCGCTGATGTGAACTGAAGGTGACATCCAACTGTGGAGAGTGTCGTAGCATCTGACTAATTGAGAGTAGATTTAGCTCCATCCCTGGAACATAGTACACATCGAGGAAAATGAGATTCCTCCCAGCAGACTAAATCTGTATGTTGCCTCTGCCGACAATAGTGTACTCTTCCCCACCACCAAAAATAACTGAATCTTAATAAGGCTAGTAGTCAATGAACCAGTCTTTACGGTGGGTGAAATGACAAGACACCTGAATCAATGTACCAAGCAGACGACTTGACATGAGACACCTGAATCAATGTCAAGTAGGATGTCAGACTCTTCATGAAGGATCGACCCTAAGTCAGAACACGGCCACGATGAATAGCCAACGAGTCTCCTTTTCGTTATTCAGTATGTACCTCCATACCAAATAATCACGGTACACTACATGCTTCCTTTTGATGCTCAGGCCAATTTTTATGAACTTATTTTTAGATGTAAAGATTGACTTGCTTGCCAAAAAGAAACTAAGGGAACTAAGCTTCTCCCAATAAACTTCAGATGCAAACTCAGCCCACGAGCCTTCAGTTGATCATGAGTGGAGCCAAGATATGACCAATGAAATATTCAATGAATGCGTGGCTTCGGTGCGTGGTCTTTGCTACACCAATAAAATATAGTGGCCACCTTTCTCCTCAAAATAGTGTCTTACTTAGAGGACAAATTCTAAGATTGAAACTGTCAAGCAGAAGTTGAATGATGTATCCTCTATGTTTTACCATGGATGACAATTGGAAGATAATAAAAAAGTTTTCATAACAGAATATTATCCAATCTATTCTCCGAGACGTATTTTCAACTCCTATTGACTTGAAGTATACAGTCCGCAGAGTATTGTCTTTCCCATACAAAATGATGACCAATCCTGAATATTGTTTGTTGATCTACTCTAGCCTGCGGTCATGGATATTCTATGTACTTGCCGCCTTTTAGCTCTATGTGTTCCATCTGCGTAAGACAGATTGAATGGGTAAGGCCCGTACTTGATTAATCTCCTACTGTCTCCCCTCTTTTATCAATATCGCTTGCCTCCAAAAATGTTTATCCATCCAGATAATATAAAACTACGGCTTGTGCCCACTTAGCATTAGTCGCAAATAATTAGATTGAGCAAAGGACGATTCCAACAGCTTTTTCAACTTGAAATGGAATCTTGAATCTCCATCTTGGACCGCAATATGAGTATCAGTAACTCAATCTCCAAAGACCAT
Organism: Chamaecyparis obtusa; assembly: GCA_027943335.1. Classification (NCBI taxonomy): domain Eukaryota; kingdom Viridiplantae; phylum Streptophyta; class Pinopsida; order Cupressales; family Cupressaceae; genus Chamaecyparis; species Chamaecyparis obtusa. Next base: position 58,300 of record BSBK01000551.1, on the reverse strand, counting down.
TGAATATATCTCTTTCGTAGATAACTTTGCTCACATCCTTCGTTGAATGTCCTGGTCACATTCCTTATTGTCGATTGGCTGATTGATTTTATGAAAGAACAGGCACAAGATCAAATACACTCTGATACCATGTTGTTTTATTGTGCTCGTTTAACTACGGGAACTGATTTGCCCTGCCAACCATAGACAATACACGATTCTCTCCCCTGAGCATTGATTATTCTCAATAAAGCAGATTGTGTGTGATATCTATCACATCTTCAAGAGAGGAAGATTAATCTTCCTTTATACCTTTTGTGGTGCCCCTTCACCGAGGGATTCCACTCTTCCAAGTGCCACCATTAAAATATAATAATTATTATATTATTATATAATATAATAATTATACAATATAACTATATTACACAATAATATAATTATATTATCTCAAAATAATAATATAATAATTATATAATATAATTATAATGTAATTATATTATCACATAATAATATAATTATTATATCACAATAATTCTATTATCACAACCTTTATGTTATCTATGTCATCTTGAAGGAATCTGACCATAGCTACAATAACATTAATAGACACATCATTTGGTATTCATTTACAATAGTTTCCAAGGGTTTTCAATTAGTAGAAGTCTATAGTAATTTGATCAAACTTTGAAAGTATTTATCATCTCGTTCACTCATACCTCAGGATGTTTCAAGATCATTGGTCTGACGTTCACCAAAGGAGATCACATGGAGGTTGTCATCAAGAAAAAGATGAACTATCAAGGTTTCAAGTTTCTTCTGAGAATTTGTTGTGGTCAAAATGAAGGTGCTACATCAAAATCATTGAGAGGGATTAATGCACCAAAATACTAATTTTAGCTACAATTAGTTTTATCTAATTGCTATTGTGGGAGGTAACTATTTTTCGATGATTATTGAGGTTCTCTTGTTTTAGACAACACATTTGAAGACAATTTAGTATTTAAGGTTTTCTTTGTGTGCAAGCAAACTATTTTGTCGGAACTTTTGATGTGCTTTTTAATTGGCTTGAATAAATTGCATGTAATTTTTTTTGTGAAAGTATATAAAGAAATGCTTCTGGCCCTTAGATTGAGAGATAAAATAGTGAGTTTAACACCTAATTTTTGCTACGATTATTGTAAAAGCTTCTTGCATTGCCTAATGTTTTGATTTGATATATTAAATACAAATTTATTCATTTTTCATTATTCAATTTACTAGATACTAGATTTTGATTCTAATCCAAATCTAAATTGTGTTATAGTTCTGTTTTTTAGTCTTTACATTTAGCTAGAAAATGCAAGCATGATTAGCCATTGTAAGTTTTGCTTTCAAGAGAAAGACATACAAATCTCTCACCTTGAGAAATGTTGATAAGCCTTGTGTCCTTGCTTGAGAACAAATATAATAGACAATTATTTTAGTTTGTTGCAATGTATACTCAAAATCTATAGATTAAACTGATGGTCCCAACCGGCGCTGAGAGTAGATTTTCAATGAAATGACCAGACTTACCGGTAGAACTATTACTGGTCTCTCTTCCTTTCTTGGTGGAAGCAATATTCACAAAAGACTTAAAAGCAACATCTAACATGGGTAAGCTATTTGTTGGCTTGTGGTGACTAATCAAGGAAGTACTGTACACTTTTCACTCGTCAAGCATTTTTTGAGTTGACACGTCAAACATTTCCCTAGATTGACTCGTCAAGTATTTTAGGGTTAACTTGTTAACTGACACAAGTCTTGTTATAATGGCTTAGGGTTAGGGATTTCAGTATGATGTATGTTTTAGTAGCTTCTTGCGGCGGTATTGAGCTATAAGGGATTGTGGATTGTAATCAGGTTGTAATCACTGAATAATAATAATATTGGACTCGTTGTTGGTGGACGTAGCCCAGGGATTGGGTGAACCACGTTAAATCTTTGTGTCTTGTGTTCTCTTTTGTGTGGTTTATTATTTTCTGATATTGGTTATACTTGCATGTAACTGTTATTTTTGTCTTGTTAATCCTAACACTATTATCATAATTGCTTAATTCAAAAACAGTCAACTTACCAATAAGAGAATAAAGGGTGACTTGAGATGTGCTCACTGATTTGAGCTCCTGTATGGCTGAGATCTTGATAGCATATTGTGGCCTTAGCGTCCTCGGTATCTTGCTTATCACATCTTGCTCACTCAGTGTTCCTCCAGCGCTTTTGATGGAGTTCATCACTTCTTTTATTCTATTGTTGTAGTGCTCAATGTCTTCTCCTTAGTTCATCTTCATGTCATCATATTTGCCTCTGGGGCTTTCTACTTTTTCTCTTTGAGCATGTGGGTCGCCTCTGTACACAGTTTGTAGCTTTGCCCACATTTGGCAAGTTGTAGTCAGATGTTCAATTTTTGCATAGACATGGTCAAGGAGCGTACTAGCTATCATATCCATTGTAGCTGTGTGTTCACTTATGATCTTCAATTGATCAGCTGTCAAGGTACCGGTGGGTTCGCTGTAATCATTGATTACATGAGTCTAGAACTAATCTCTGGTGGTTTTCATGTACAGCTTCATTTTGTTGCACCATAAACTAAAGTTTTCCTTAAAAAACTTGGGTCCTTCCTTTCTCATCATTTGATCTATTCCTTGTTGTGGTTAAGCAGCACAGAAAATGAACTTGGCTTTGATACCAATTGATGGTCCCAACCGGTGCTAAGAGGGGAGGGGTGAATCAACACCCACTAAAACTTGAAAACAATATGATATAATATAATTATAATTGCATGCAAAACAAACCCTATCAAAGAAATAACTATCACAAGATCAAAGTAGTAGAGAACACCAGATGTATCACATGGAAACCCAAAACGGTAGAAAACTACAGTGTGAGTGGAACTCACAAATTTTGCACTCTTCTGAAGTGCGCCTTGTTAAGAGCCTTCCTTGTTAAAGGATTACAAACACATGGTTAAATGCAACCCAGTTAAGGGATTTAAGAAATAAGGCATGTTAAAGCCTACCTTGTTAGAAGACTTTAGAACATCTACTCGATGTCACCCGGTTAAGGGATTTAATACAAGGGACCTGTTAATGTCCACCCAAGTACTGAGATTTTTGCTATTGCAATTGTTAGAGAGCAATAGAGGGTTTGATCTTTTGAGATGACTTTGATGAGCCTGATAAGATCGTTGTGTTCATCAACTGAGAGTCATCACCAGGCACCGCAGGTATGCTCTCTTCAGGTTGTTGTGCTTCCTTGCACACTCTTCTCTTCTTCTTATCTTCACCTTTTCTTCTCCTTCCGTTACCGAAGCTTTGCTCAACGTACAGGTTCACTCTTTTTCTTTTGGCAGAATGAAGGCAAATGATATTCTTCACAGGCTGAAGAATAAATGCATGTGCAACCTCCGTAAAGATCTCCTTTGGATCCATCATCTAGTTGAGTCTCAATTCAGAGAGGAAACATCAGATGCGTACCATATGCTTTTTCTGTTTTGTAAAAGAAACAACAAATGCGTGTCGCATACTTTCCTTAACTTGAGATTCCACCATGTTTTAATGCCTTAATCGGCATTAAAACCTTCAATTGTGCATTGCGCTGATCTTTTCCATAACACAAAGTCCTTCGTGGTTTGTGCAAAAAATCTCAGTCGAAGAGTCAGTTACCACTTTGTCAATTGTGACTTTCACCGGTTCATCGGTCTCGATGATATCTCACTGATCAGAGATGATCGGTTTACACCCTTAGGTAGTGTACAGGTCTTTGTCTTCACCTGTCACTCTTTCGTTCTTTGTCTATACCGGTTTGGTTCCTCGGTTCCAGTCATATACTTAACTAGTCACTGCTTCGGTACTCTGGTTAGTGACTTCACCAGTCACAATACTGCTTCCACTGGTTTCCTAACCAGTCTCACTGTTGATTGCAACTCTTCTGTTTGCTATTATTGTCACTTGTTCCTTGTTTGAACACTGTTAGCTTTAGACATCAATGACAACACCACTTTACCATATACCAGTTACATCCTTACCGGTTAATGCCAACAATCTCCCCCTTTGGCATTGATGGAAAACACCTTACCGGTCTACATTCCTTACCGGTTATAATCTCCCCCTTTGACAATAATGCCAAAGGCTACTCAAATGTCTACCTTTTATGACGTCTGCTCCCCCTTCGAGCAGCAATCCTTTGTCACCAATCCAATTTGGATGAGGCTGATTCCTTTGTTGAAGCTCGATGGATTGATGATCACCTCTGTATTGAAGATCAAGAAGGGGAACTACCTCTAATTTACCTCTGAGATACTCAAAGGCACTCTTCGGTAAAGACTTTGTGAATATGTCAGCAACCTTTTCTTTTGTGGGAACATATTCCAACTTTACTTCTTTATTCTGCACCTGCTCTCTCAGATAGTGATACTTTATAGCAATGTGCTTTGTTTTTGAGTGCATGACAGGATTCTTGGATATATTGATTGCACTCGTGCTGTCGCAGAACATTGCAATTGGTTCAGGTACCTATTATTGGATTCCTTCCAATATCTATTTTATCCAGATTACCTGTGTGCAATTAATTGTTGCAGCAACATAATCAACTTCAGTTGTGGATTGTGAAATGCAGTTTTGCTTCTTGCTTGTCCATGACACAATCCTCTCTCCAAGAAAAAATGCACCTCCACTTGTGCTACCGGCCCAGTCAACATCAATGAACACTTTTATCTCGAAACCTCCTTTGTGAGGAAACCATAGACCATATTCCTCAGTACCCTTTAGATATCTGAAGATTCTCTTAACTACTATTAAATGTGTCTCTTTTGGGTTTGCAGAGAATATGGCCACAATACCTACTGCATGTGGAATATTAGGTCTACTGTGCACAACATATTGTAATTTTCCAATCATTGATCGGTAAAGTGTCTCATTGACTTCTTTAGCATCATCCTCCTTTGATAACTTGCAGTTGGTTATCATTGGTGTGCCAACCGGTCTGGATTCTTCTAGCCCAAATGATTTAAGAATCTTCGTAATATACTTGGACTGAGATATGAAAATACCTTCTTTGAGTTGATGGACTTGTAGACCAATGAAAAATTTTATAGCTCCAATCATGGACATTTCAAATTCTTTCTTCATCTCTTCAGCGAAGTCTTTTCTCATTTTGTCATCTCCTCCAAAGATGATATCATCCACAAATATTTCAGTAATCAAGTTCCCTTCTTTACCAGTCTTGAGATACATATTGTTGTTATATCATGTTCTTGTGAATCCTATGGTCAGGAGGTATGAGTGTAACCTTTCATACCAAGCCCTTGGGGCTTGTTTCAGCCCATAGAGAGCCTTCTTCAGTTTGCAGACCATATCATTTTTCTTTGTGGATGAGAAGCCCTCCGACTGTTCTATATACACTTCCTCCTCCAATATACCATTCAAAAATGCAGATTTGACATTCATCTGATATACTTTAAACCTTTTATGGGCAACATAAGCAAGTAGAATTCTTACTCCTAGTCTTTCTATAGGTGCAAAGGTTTCTCCATAATCTAGTCCTTCCTGTGCATATCCTTTGCAAACTAGCCTTGCCTTGTTCCTCACCACCTTTCCTGCTTCATTTAGCTTGTTTCTGAATACCCACTTGGTGCCTAGAACATTATTGTCCTGAGGTTTGGGAACAATAATCCATGTTTCATTCTTTTCTATTTGCTCAAGCTCCTCTTCCATTGCCTTAACCCATCTGTCATCCTCCAAAGCTTCTCTGGTAGTTTTGGGCTCTATATTGGAAAACAAACAAATACTTTCTCTAGCCTTTCTCCTGGTCAGAATGTTAGCACGTTTGTCACCAATAATGTTATCAATGGAATGATATGTGACGTACCTTGGCAGAACCAGTCGGTGGTCCCGGTCTTCATTTTTCGGTTGAGCAACATTACCAACGAGATCATGAACTTCCTGTTCATCTTCTCCAGTCGGTCTTATGTTTTGATTTCTTCCTTGCTCAGGCACATCACCCTGTTCCAAGGGTATGTTTACCTGTTCTTCTTCATCAACATCAATTATTTCACTGAAATCTGAATGATCATTTACATCATGATCCTGGTGACTGACTGATTCATCATGATTGTTCTTAACTCTTGGTTCTGAATACTCATTTTTCTTCACGTTTGCACTTTCCACTATCTTTCATGTCCTCTTATTCAAACACCAGTAGGCTTTACTTTTGGTGGAGTAACCCAAAAATATGCCTACGTCACTCTTTGGCTCAAAATTGCTAGAGTAAACATCTCTTTTGATGTAGCAGTTGTTGCCAAAAACTCTGAAATAGCTTACATTGGGAGTATGACCAAACCATAACTCATATGGAGTTTTACCGGTTCCTTTCTTGACTTGAACCTGGTTTAGTGTATACACATCGGTGCTGATTTCTTCTCTCCAGAAGTGATGGGGTAGATCCTTTTGAATCATCAGAGTTCTTGCACAGTATATCAGAGTCCTGTTTCTTCTTTCAGCAACTCCATTTTGTTGAGGGGTTCTCGGTGCAGACATCTACCTTTTTATTCCCTATTCATCACCGTAGTGAGTAAACTCATGAAAGGTGTACTCACCTCCTCTGTCTGACCTCAGACACTTCAAGCTTTTACTAGTCTCCTTCTCCACTCTGGCCTTGTAGATTTTAAACATATGGAAAGCCTCAGATTTTTCCTTAAGGAAGAGTGTCCACATCATCCTTGAAAAATCATCTACAAAGAGCATGAAATACTTGTCTCCATAATAGCTCTTCGTCCTCATTGGTCCACATAGGTCTGTGTGAACAAGGTCCAGTACATTTTCAGCAGAGAAAGACTTGTTGCTGAAGCTTGTACCTGTCAGTTTGCCTAACTGACATTCTTTACACAGCCCTGTCAGGCTTTATAATATCAAGAAGCCCTGTGACTGACTTCTTCCTACTTACTTTGACAATGCTATCAAAGTTTATGTAGCAGAGTCTTTTGTGCCACAACTAGCTATTGTCATCTTTTTCCATGAGGCAAGTTTTCTCTGTCTCCCCTTTTGCAGTAGCAATGAGACAAGCCCCCTCGGTTGAGTTTAGGTAGAACAGGCTCCCTTTGCTTTGTCTACCGGTGGCAACATGTGCTCCTGATTGATTCTTGACAATACAAGAACCTTTCCCAAACTCCAACAGGTATCCTTTGTCGTTTAATTGAGCCACACTCATTAGATTGCACATGAGTCCTACCCAGTACACATCTTCGCAAACAACTTCATTGCCAAGTGCTATTGAGCCTTTGCCTTTGATAGCACAGGGAGCATTAATACCAAATGTCACTGATCTACCATCATTTAGCTTTAGGTTGATGAACTTGTTTTTGTCACCAGTCATGTGGTGAGTGCATTTGCTGTCAATGATCCAGTCGTTACATTGATGGGATCTAGAGATAAGTTCCATTTCACTTATCACTGTGCTTTCTTCTTTTATTGCAACAAAGGCAATTTCATCATCTTCAGATTCTTCAGATTTATTGTCCGTGACACCTTCCTCAGCAAGGCAGCACTCCTTTCTTTTGTTCTTGAATCAGTTTAACTTTTCTTTGTTCTCATTTTCTGGACACCTGGCAGCAATGTGTCCTATCTTATTACAAGAAAAGCACTTCAATGGAAGTTTCCCTTTGTACTTCCCTTTTCCTTTGTCACTTGTTCCTTATTTGAACACTGTTAGCTTTAGACATCAATGACAACGCCACTTTACCATATACCGGTTACATCCTTACCAGTTAATGCCAACATAAACTTGTATATATTGTAAAAAGCTAGAGGTGGTTTCCTTATGTTCTAGGGTTTATTTTAGTTTTAACTTTTAAGTTACAAAGGAGCTTCCCCTTCTAATATGAAGAAGGGTTTATCCTTACATAATAATCCATTGTGCGCTGTCTTCAAAGGTGCAAATCAAAATGCTAACAATTTGCAGAAGTGTAGAAAATTCAATACAAAAATAATTGACAATTAAATATTGATTGTGAAATGTAAGGATTTAAATCAAAGTTGTATATTTTAGTGAATCTGCATTTGTAAAATCAATAAAAATCATCATGTTGCTCTTCATTGAATCACAAGCAATGTTGATGCTGCCCCCACTAGCCACACTATGTAATTGAAACTATGAAGTAGACTCATGCCTCTCATCCTCATTTGAGGCTGAGGACAGCCAGTAGTTAGGGTTAGAAGGTTTTTGTCCCTTTTGGTCTTTTAAATTTTTGGGTCCTAGGCAGACAAGCTTGGCTATGGCCCAAGTTCTCTAGGGTCTTGCCTTAGCTCTTGGGATTGGCTTGGGTATGTCTGAACTTGCCACAAGTATCTAGATTTGACCAAGGTATGTTCAAATGTACATTGGCCAAATTCAGAGGCCTAAAGTAGGAACTTGTTGAATCCAAGCTAGACCTAGACCAAGATTATAAATTTGACTGGACTAATTTCAGTTCGGCTAGGATTCTTGCGGAACTTGGTAATCATTATTTTCTTATAACCTTAATTTAATATTTATTCACCAAATGGAGCAGGTTGTCCAGCCTTGAAAATGAGACATTCATGTTCTGTCGATTTTAGAGATGTCACGCAAACCTTCTGGACATGTCCTAATGGAATGCTTGTGGATTCTCTTTGATTCTAAATGCAGGTAAGATACTAATGATGGTCATAGAATTAATGAAATATCTTACCTGACGATAGAAATCAGAATACTGATTTGAATGAACATCTTCTAGTTCCTAAGGGGATTTTTGTAGCCACATGACATTGTTGTCACTACCTATAGGGGTATATGCCATTTTAAAAAGATAAAGAAAAAAGTATAATATTGCAACCGGTTGGCTTGCCTCCAAAACAAGTTTGAAGTATTTATGAAACCCATAAGTCAATATCGCTACAATATATTTTTATGGACACGGCAAAGCTTAGAGTTTTTCTGAGCTTTTACAAACTCTATAAGTTTCCAAAGGACACTTGGTTAGCTTGGGTATATGTGGATCATTTAGGAAAACAGAGAAAATTTATGCTCGGTCAATTTTCAATTTATTTCTCTTAAGGGACACCATTTTCTACAAGCAAAAGGGATGGGAATTGAAGAATGTTGCTGGGTTTGTTAAAATATAGCTTTGATATGATTGACTTATATATATATATATATAGATAATATCATTATCATATTGATCAGATTCGATATGCTGTTGACTGCATACAATATATATAATGGATCGGATTCCTTATGTTCCACAGTCTATTGTTACATCGACCACGGTCGATATATTATGCAATGATCATATTTAGAGTTACGATAACTATCACACAATAGTTATTCGTAACACTAAAGTGCTGTGTTATGTTAAACAGCACCATGCAGTATATTAAACGGTGCCTAGCATTATATTAAAACAGAGCCAAGTATTATGTAAACAGCGCTATGTTATGAAATGACATGTCTATGTACAGACATGACCGTGCGTGGCTTAAGCCACGTATGGTCATGTCTCTACATAGACATGACTGTTATGTTGTATATATATATGCACTCGTATGTGCTGTGGAAACATATCAATAACAGTGCCTATATTACTACCACAGCATATACGAAGTGCAGATATATATATTTACATATATAGTTCAGAAAATACTTACAAGATATTAATTGTGAATAATAAAAATAACTATATTGAATTCTCTCTATTAAAGATCACTATTCCTAACTTGGTATCAAAGCCTCACTAGAGAAGAATCAATATAAACAAACTCTGAATTCTATCAGATCCATTATAAAATATAAGAAGAAAATTATAATGGCCAACAACATTAAAGTAGAGGACAGACTTGAAGGTGCTTCAAACTTTTTCTCATGGAAAATACGAATCCTAACATTGCTCCAAGAACTCGAGTTAGATTCCTATGTTGAGGAAGATAAAAAGATGCCTGAAGATGAACCGGATAAATCAACTTGGAAAAGGCGTAACAACAAAGCAAAGAAGATAATAATTGATGTTGTTAAAGATCATATCCTTCCCTCCATAGCAAGGCTTAAAACCGCCTATGAAGTATTCAAAACTATTCAAGAGACATTTGAGATTAGTAATACAAGTAGATTACTTACTCTCAAACAACAACTTTTGAATTTAAAAATGAACAAAGGGGAAACCATCACATCTTACTTTCTAAGAATTTCTGAATTAAGAGATCCACTATCCTCCATTGGAAATAATATTGATGATGTGGAGTTAACAGTAATAGTCCTTAGAGGATTACCTATTACATGGGAATCTTTTATTCAATGTATAACTGGACGTTCTTCTCTACCTAAGTTTGATCAACTTAAGTACAATTTTATAAATGTGATAAGCTTGGACATAAGCATAGGTTCTGTCCAGAGAGGAAGAAAATTCAAGCAACATTAGCCGAAGTCAAAGGGGCAGAAATATCTCTATTCTTCTTGGCCTTATCAAGTGAAGTAAATTCAAGCAAAAACACTTGGATAATTGATAGCAGAGCATCACGACACATAACTGGATTCAGAGATCAATTTGAAACCCCAGAGGAAGATTCTTCTGAAGAAGTTACAATTGGAGACAACTCCACCTATCCAGCAAAAGGAATTGGGATCCGCTCAATCAAATTGAAAAATGGGGTATCTCTATTATTGAAAGATGTCCTCTTTGTACCAAGCATAAAAAGGAACTTGGTTTCTATTTCAGGCCTAGCCGATTAAGGCTATCGAGTCACATTTCAAGAAGATAAAGTGTTAATATGGACTAAGAACACTAATATAAAAAATGCTATTTCTATAGGGTATAGGGATGGTAGCCTATACAAATTAGGCATTAATTACAAATTAGCTCTATGTCATGAAGTATCAAACTCTAATGAACTTTGGCACAAAAGATTAGGACATCTTGGATTTAGCACCCTTCCTTCCATAAAGAAAATCACCACATGCATACCTAATCTAAATCAAATCATATTAGTACTTGTAAAGGATGTGCCCTAGGGAAAAGTATCAAAAGATCCTTTCCTTCTAGTGAACATAAAACCAAAGTTGTATTAGAACTCATTCATACAGATCTATGTGGACCTATGTCAACTCTCTCACTAGGAGGGTTTTCATACTATGTGATCTTCATTGACAATTACTCTAGGAAAACTTGGATTTACTTTCTTAAACTGAAAGAATCAAATGGAGTATTGCTAAAATTCTAAGAATTTAAGGCATTAGTGGAAAACCAAACTGGGAAGAAAATAAAAACACTAAGATCTGACAATAGAGGTGAATATATCTCTGAAAACTTTAAAGAATTTTGCGCATCTGTTAGGATTAAGAGGGAGTATACAGTACCATATAATCCTTAATAGAATGGAGTAGCAGAAAGGAAAAATAGAACCATTATTGAAGTTGCCAAGGCCATGAAACATGATCATAATCTTCATACCTCATTTTGGGCCGAAGCATCTAATACTGTTGTATACATTCAAAACAGGTGTCCTCACTCTATCCTAGAAAACATTTCACCTGAAGAAGCTTTTACAGGGAAGAAACCAGATCTAATCCATCTAAGAATCTTCGGATGTCTCGTGTATGTGCACATTCCTAAAGAGAAAAGAACTAAACTAGAACCATCTGGAAAGAAATGAATATTTGTTGGTTACAGTGAAACTACTAAAAGATACAAGGTATACATACCAAGACAGAAATTTATTGACATTAGCAGAGATATTAAATTTGAAGAAGATATTGCTCTAAAAGTCTCTACACTCATAGAAGAAGGATCAAATGAGAACCAAAGGGAGAATATTATAGAAAATGATGAAATTGAGAATCAGAGGGAGAATACCTCTCTAGATGATGAGAACATAATAGAAAACAATGAACTTCATCTAATCTTAAAGATGTTGAAATTCCTAACAATAAGAAAAGACCATTATGGGCAAGAAAAATGATGGAGGAAAATAATGTTGAACTAGATGAAATATTTAAAGAAAGTAAAAGAACGAGAAATTAGAAGTGCTCTCTTGCACTTATGGCAGAACTTATAAAATCTGAACCATCTAATGTTAAAGAAGCCTTAACATGTCAAGCCTAGAAAGATGCGATGATCGAGGAATATGTCATGTCCCCATTTTGGCTGACATCGTTTGGCATGACGGATTTGCCTATCATCGACTCTCGTAGGCAAATGGTTTGGAGAGAGGGTCATTATGTTGATCATTTGATTGCATATTGCTGACAGAGCCTACATTTGGTAGAGCCTACATCCAGTTTGGGCCTACATGTAGTTGTAGTGGAGCCTACATCTAGAGTGAGCCTACATCCAGTTGTAGTAGAGCCTACGTTTAGTCTTGAGCCTACGTTCAGTCGCAGTTGGGCCTACATTCAGTTATGAGACATTTGGGCCTACATTGTTATAATTTTGAGTTGAGAAATGTACTTTATTATTATAATGTTATTTTATTATAAAGCACATTATAATTGGATGTTTCTAGAAGTTCTAGCAACTTCTCAAGGAAAAGAATAAATAGAGGGCTTGGGCTTTCATTTGGACATGCTTGGATTTGGGATTTCTTCTACTTCTTCCATTGTGAAGCAATTTGTAATCTTTTGGTCTACAAATATCATTCGATCTTTGGGAACGATCACTCCCCTAGATTGGCATAACTGAGGTAGTGAAATATCTATTGAAGGGTTGCAAGTTTGGAGTTGGTACTCAGCCATCTCATTGGTACTTCATTGAGAATTTGTTGCAAGGGTTTGTTTGTGGTTGGAATAAGGGTTTGAATTCACCTCTTGCATTGGTGAATCAATTTGGTGATAGATTGAAGACAATTTGGCACATTTTCAGACTTTCTATATCAGGGCCTGGAATCGGAATTTTGCTCATATCTCCCTAGATACTTGGAGTTAATTTTTGTGCCTTGGGGAGGACCTTAATACCTTATTGGCGGTCCCATCGATATAAATTTGGGGTGCCAAAACCCTGCATATTATTTTCTGCAGGTGTCATACATGTACGGCCTGGTACGGCTCTGTACAGTACAGCACACAACAGAGTCTCAAGGGCAGTTTGGGATCGGTTCAGATCTACTTGGTATTGGACTTCAACAGCGTTGCAAATCAGGATATTAGGAGCGGTTTCCAGGTGCATTTGTTGACTTTATTGAATGCTAAAAAATTGCATATCAGTTGTATGTAACAGTCATTAATATACAAGTCTGAATCTGTACTGTTCTTGCGTCATTTTGCTATTGTAATCAGTCATTGATATTGTCAATTGTCATAGTTTTGATGGTGCATTGAATGGAGTAAAGGAATGCTTGGTATGATCATTATATTAGTCATGTATGCAGTCCATTGTGTCCAGACATTGGTATATTGTAATCAATTTAGTGATATAGTGAGCCATTGCATTATCTTGTTAGACAATAGCCTAATGTACTGAAATCTGAATTGCAAGTGGTAACAGTCCATCATACATAATCAGTAAACAGTCTTTAAACAGGGATCAGATTTGGCATTGAAATTTGTATTGATTAGTGTTTCAGAATTAGAGGAGTTCCTGATATATTAGTTTGAGTCTTTGCATTGTTCATTGTTGCTCAATTGTACTACATTCCTATATTGGTATTGTTATCTCAATTGCTTTGATGCCCAAAAACAACAATCACATTGAAACACATCATTTCAAACCTAACAGTTCAGTGCATGCCAAGTGTTTGACAAATTGACTCGGTTCAGATTTGGGGTTTTTAGTGATCCTATTGGTAAGGGTCATTACAGAATATCAATCTATTGTAAAAAATGATGTTTGGGAAGTAGTACCTAGACCTAAAGGGAAACCAGTCGTCTCTTCAAGATGGTTATTCAAAATCAAATATGCTTCAAATGGTAGTATTGAAAAACATAAGGCCAGATTTGTCGCCCGAGGTTTTTTCTCAAAAGTTTGGAATTGACTACGAAGAAACCTTTGTTCCAGTCGCCCAATATACTTCTGTAAGAACCATTATAGCCATTGCCGCAGCCAAAGGGTGGAAGATACATCAAATGGATGTAAAGACAACATTTCTTAATGGTGTTATTGAAGAAGTATATATAGAACAACATGAAGGCTTCAGAACTCTTTACAGTAATAGTTACGTCTACAAATTGAAGAAAGCTCTCTATGGTCTTAAACAAGCTCCTAGGGCATGGTATGAACGCATAGACAGTTATCTCTCCAAGCTAGGGTACTCCAAAAATGAAGCTAATCCTAACATATACTTCAAAACATTCAAAGGTGAAATGGTAATTATAGTTCTTTATGTGGATGATTTATTAATAACAGGAGAAGATCATCTTATTACTAAATGCAAACAAGATCTCACAAACGAATTTGACATGAAGGATCTAGGGTTGTTACACTACTTCTTAGGATTAGAAGTATTACAAAAGGAAAACCATATTTTCCTAAATCAAGGAAAATATACCATGGATATATTAACCAGATCTGGCATGATGGATTGTAAACCATTAACCACACCAATGGAAACTAATCTTCATAAACTCAAAGATGAAGCCGCTGACTTAGAACCTACATATCCTTCATATTATAGACAACTCATTGGATCTCTTTTGTACTTGGTAAACACTCATCTTGATATCTGCTATGCTACAAATGTTTTAAGTCATTTCATGTGTAAACCAAAGAAGATTCATCTAACAACTACTAAACATGTTCTAAGATATCTACGTGGTACAATTGGAATGGGCCTAAAATACGAGAACCTTGAGATACAACTTCAAGGATTCTCTGATTCTGACTAAGCTGGAAATTCAATCGATCATAAAAGCACTACAGGATGTTGCTTTAGTCTTGGATCTGCTTTGGTTTCATGGTTCAGCTAGAAACAATCAACGGTCGCTCAAAGCTCTACTGAAGCTAAATATATGGCTGCTTCGATGGGAGCTCGAGAAGCAGTATGGTTGAGGAAGTTACTATTTGGATTGTTTGGCAAGCCTCTAAAGCCTACTATAATTCATTGTGATAATCAAAGCTGCATTAAACTTTCAGTGAATCCAATTTTTCACAATCGTTCTAAGCACATAGAAATTCCTTACCACTACATAAGAGACATGGTAGACAAAAACATTATCAAATTGGTCTACATTAGTACTGAAGAACAAAATGCCGACATCTTTACCAAGCCTCTTGCAAAGTTAAAGATCGAGTACTTCAGAAGTAAACCTGTTACAGTTAAGTTGTGAGTAAACTTCTGAGATTAATTCTCTCTATTATGTAATTGATATATTCATGAATAAAATAAATTAAATATTGCAATATTGTGTGTTTTGAAAGGTGACGATCTTTCTTGTGTGAGGTCACCATTGTAAGTTGATGACCTACAATAGTGTGACCTAATTAGTTATCATTTAAATCTAGTTCCGAATTTAGTTAGGGATTATGATAACATGTGATTCAAGTTTTTGATCCGGATTGCACCGGATATCTTAACACTATTACTTATCACTAAATCTAGTTCCGAATTGAGTTGGGGATTGTGATAACTTCTTCCATCAGGTTAAGCATATCCAGTTCCGAATTGAGATGGGGATCTTAACACACTTACATCTTGAGATATTGATTCTGATCAATCCTCTCTTGCTAAGAGGGAGTGTTAAAATATAGCTTCGATATGATTGACTTTATATATATATATATATATCATATTGATCAGATTCGATATGCTATTGACTGCATACAATATATATAATGGATCGGATTCCTTATGTTCCACAGTCTATTGTTACATCGACCACAGTCGATATATTATGCAATGATTATATTTAGAGTTACGATAACTATCGTGTGATAGTTATCGTAACACATATTAATATGTGTTACGACTTACGATAACTATCACACAATAGTTATCCGTAACACTAAAGTGCTGTGTTATGTTAAACAGCACCATGCAGTATATTAAACGGTGCCTAGCATTATATTAAAACAGCGCCAAGTATTATGTAAACAGCGCTATGTTATGAAACAGCATGTCTATGTACAGACATGACCGTGCGTGGCTTAAGCCACGTACGGTCATCTCTCTACATAGACATGACTGTTATGTTGTATATATATATGCACTCATATGTGCTGTGGAAACATATCAATAACAGTTCCTATATTACTACCACAGCATATACGAAGTGCAGATATATATATTTACATATATAGTTCAGAAAATACTTACAAGATATTAATTGTGAATAATAAAAATAACTATATTGAATTCTGTCTATTAAATATCACTATTCCTAACAGGGTTGTCCTAATGAGTTTGTCAAAAATAGATTTTTGCAATCTTAACAATCTTTCTTGAAAGTATGATTTTTTGGGGCTGCCTTGAACCCTTCTTAAAAAGCCATTGCTAAAAGGGCTTCTCAGTACATTCTCTGTAACATAAGATTCAGCTTTTTGCAAGAACAATTCCTTTGGTGATACGGCATCAAAGTTGATTCTTGAGAAAAAGGTTTGAGATGGGGTTCATCTATTGTAGAGATATTTATATTTAAATTTTTAAGCTTTTGTACTATAAAGTATAAACTATTAAAATACATGTTCTTTCTTAATGTACTACTGATTATTTAGCATTTAATTTTACCTGATCTTATGTCTCCTGTTGTCAATGGAGTGGGTTTTTTATGGAAAAGAAAACTACTAATCTATTTTGTAAAACCTGAAAATATATTTTTTATGAATTTTTTATTGATTTTTTGTGGAATTTGTGAGTCAACTCTTATTCTTTGGCTTTCCTAGCCAGTGTGAAGTACAATTTTGTGCAGCTTTTGTATGCACTGCCTGGTGCTCGTATACACAGTTGGTCATGATGAATGGATCAAAAAGTATTTTTCGCTTAATATATATGCCAACCTATGGTTTTTATATTTGTTAATGGGCTAATGAATGATATGGCATTTTCAGAATACCTCAATTCATTTCATGACCTTTCCACTGTCATCCTAGTGCTTTTCTAACCAAAACCTGATGGATAGTGATTATAGATGAACATTATAGCCCCTTCTAATGAGGATCTCTCTCTCTCTCTCTCTCTCTATATATATATATATATATATAAACCAACTGATACCTGCTTTCTTTCCCTTCTGAAAATAGATTATTCATTTCTTTCAACTAATAGTATTTCCGGTGCTACAAAATATATTTTTTGACCTTGTCTGTGACCATAAGATTTTGTGTCATCTTTCCAGCTCATAATTCTGAATTAGCGTGATCACATTTGGCTGCTTAATTTAGATGGAATGGGTTCATTAGTATGACTGGGTTTTAAAGCTAATTCTCAACTTTTGAAATTTCCTCACAATTATCCTTTGGGAAGAAGTCTGAGCATTCATGATAAGCTAACTTTCCAAATAATATGTTATTACTTATTATAGAGTTTTTGAGTATTTTGCAACTTACCTTTGCAGTTTTTTCGTCAACATGATCTTAGTGTTATTTGTTTTTGTAATCTTGCAGACAAAGATTTTGATGGAAAAATCAATTTGAATGAATTGAAGCATGGCTTCCAGGAGCTGCGTGTTTCATTGACAGATCAAGAAATAAAAGAATTATTCCAGGAGTGTGATATGGATGAAAACAGGGGAATTGATTTCAAAGAATTCATTGTATTGTTAGCCTTGATTTATCTTTTGGAAGATAGTTTTGCAGTATCCCTTCAGTTTTCCACTTCTGTGAAAATAATTTTGGTTGTTATTTGTTATCTTAAGAGAATTTCAGTTATCATTATTTTTTCTGGGAATTTTTGAAATGCATTTTAGTTATCCACATCTTTTAACAATAGCAATTCAAACCTTAAGTCACCAGATTTCCCAAATTTCATTCAAAATTTTTGGAATTTGTCAAATTTTAAAAAAACCCTAAAAGTATTTTGAAATTGCGATGGGTTTCAGCAACACGGCATCATTGTTTGAGGGTTTTTTGTTCATGTTTTGCTAGTGGTTGCAATGATTGAAGGGGTGATGGCTGCTTGTGTTGATAGTACAACACTTGTCATTGGTATTCTGCACTCCTCTGCCCTTTAATAGTGGTGCATTGTGCAGTGCTGTAATAATTCCCTTGGTAAATGACTATTACTCTTTGCTATTGCCAGTAATAGCACATGTATTAAATGAATCCCTTGTTATTTTTTGAAGGTTCCTGTGAAACTCCTACAAAAGCAAAACTGCAAATGTATAATATGAAACTGCACATGCATGGACAGAGGAAAAGACAAAGAAGCAGTGGAAATATGAGTTCATTTTTAGAAAAGAAAAGTCTTTTTAGAGTCTCGTGGAGGGATCTGAAATCAAAACAATAGGGGTAATGAGATAAAAAAAGAGGACAGATGCATCCGTCCAAGGGAGGTAGGGAGGTGTTGGACAAGATAGTGAGAGGCTGTGCAAGGTGAAGTATAAAATCAGAAACAATAAAGGGCTGTGATAATAGAGATGGGTGTGTGACGATTGAAGCAAGAAGACTTGCCAAGGCATGGCAAGAACGAGAAAAGACAACAGAGTTTAAAATGTTTGCAGATGTGAAAGAAAGGGGGAGGTCTTTGGCGCAGAAAGAGTGGAGTGCAAATTAATCAATGGGCAAACACCAGCACTAGTGATTCAGGAATTTAGTTCAAGGGAATATAGTATGGAGATGTCTGTAGATTTTTATATGCAGAGAGAGAGAGAGAGAGCATGGACAGGCCATCAATGTAAATAATGGTTGTGCAAATTTGACGAGGATAAAATTGTTTCTTTGTTGCAATCTAAGGTTAATTTAGAAGTAGAGAGTCTGTGTTTGTTTGTGTTTGAATTTTTTAGTTGTTGCTGGAGGAGAGTTATTTTTCTTTGTCTTGCATCATCATTTTGTGATTGACTTGGATAACTTAAGAATAGGGTGTCTTTTAGTTTTTTTTTTCACTGTGATCCAAGCATTAGAAGACCTAGGGTGGTCATTGACAAGGTGAAGCTCATGCTTTAGAGAATCAGAAAAGGTGAGGCACTTTGACAGAAGACCCACCTGCCACAGAAGTATTTGAAATCTCTTCAAGTGGGGACTCAATGACAATGGAAGGGAAAGTTGGCAAAAAATTAGGAGGAGCAGAGGCACCCTCAAAAGAGGCTTCTGAAACATCCTCACTAACAGTTTCAATAACAAAATGCCATGACTGAGCTCCCTTCCACCATGTAGCTTGTCTTGAGGAAGTTGGATGAAAACTTAAGTACGAGTACCTTGGAAAACTTGCAGCTAAGTGCCTTGTATTATAACATAAATGGCATCTGAAGGAAATCCTTTAATAATCAAGTCATTTGCATACCAAGTTGCCAACTTCCTAACGCATTTCTTTTAGTAAATTCTTGGATAAATCCAGTCCAACCAATATGTTTGTAAAGGTAAAATGACTAACCATCTAACATACATTAGGAACATAAAAAAATCTTAAGATGATCCAAAGAATTAGCAATGGAAGGATTGACATTCCTCACTCCAGAACTTCAGAGAGAGGTTTGGAAGCTTCACTGAAATTGGAGAAGACAAGAAGAATTCTGTCAGGAGATCAAAATCAGGGGTCCAGTATTTCAAACCCAGGAGAGCTTTGTCCCAAAACCATGGGCCTCCCTTGAGAAGGCTTCCTTTTCAGCTTAAGATTTGCAGGCTGTTTTCCAATAGAGAGAAATTTATCTGAGCTGTTTAACTAGACTTGGCCAGAAGATTTTAAATTTAGAGATTAAGGTAATCTATGTAAACCATTCTGCTTGCTGAGCCATTTCCTCCCTGAACACTAATGTTGGAATTTGCTCAAAAGTATTAACAAAAGACTCTAATTTAGATACAGTCATATCCACTTCAATATTCAAAGATTCCTTGGCAGGGTTGGAATTAGAGCCCTTTGATAGAGCAGAGTCATCATTGTAACGTGCCACTTGTGGATGCACAGGCAAAACCCTACCAACACTTGTTGGAACCTTCCCATTGTGTAGAAGAGAAAAGCCCTTTTTTCATGGAGCAGCCAAGGTAAATGTGAGTTATCCTACCAGCATCTGTTGAGGGATTCAAAAGATTCTGCCAGCCTGAACCTTTCCATTCAACAGAGGAAGACGTGGAGCTTACCATTGCCAAGCTCCACTTAGATGTTGCCATATCAAATTGTCCTAGAACTGTTGTGGAACATTTAGATCCATTCACATTGTTCATTCTCAGTTTGGTGCTATCAACAACCTTGCAAAAAAATTTCGAGCAGGAATCATTCCTTGGATTGAAAAGATGCCTTAGTGTCAACGCTGCCACAGTTGAAAACTTTGGCAGCCATTTTCAGTGGCAAGCAGGAGAGTGTAATATTCTTTTAATTAATATTGATAACTTTTAAGTCATTATCAATTCAAATTTTATTTATTTTTTAAATTTTATGTTAGATTTTATTTATTTTTAATTTATTTAAATTTAAGCATGATATTTTCCCAAATTTTAGCAGTTGACAAACTTTTTCTGATTTTTATCCATGCCAAACATGAACATGAACCTGGTGACTTAGATTTAAACGATTTCATAGAATTTCTTCTTCCCCACAGTTTCTCTTAACAAGATATCTTTCAGAAATCACATCTTTTGCCTGAGCTAGAGGCAAGTTTCAAAACTATAGTAGATACTTTCATGTTCTTTGACAAGGATGGCGATGGCTATGTGATGAGAAATGAAATAGATCAGGCTATCATTGACATTGGTCCAGGGCAAAGGACTTCTAGCAGTGACATTGCCTTTAAAAGATTTGGTATGACTTGTTACTCTGCTCATGTCTTTTTGTAGTTTGTATGGCTGTAAATCTTGTTGCTACTAATAGGAAGACATATTAACTTTTTATATGGATGATTATTGAAAATATATTCTCAATGTATGCTTTATCCTTGCAGAAGAAATGGATTGGAACAAAGACGGAGCAGTCTCACTCAAAGAGTTCCTTTTTGCATTTATAAATTGGGTGAGCGTTGAAGACGGCAATGATGATTCATGAAGTTGGAATTGTTCATTTGATTACGCTATATAGATTACCACATGATCTGTATTCTTTGGACCTATAGCAAAAGCAGTAATGGTTTGTGGGTTAATCTGTAGTATTTGCTGTCTCTTCTTTCATTCTAATAGGACATGAAGGCTAATGCTAAACTATCTTGTGTAGTGTTACTATCTGATTTCCGGAACATGAATTGTTCATATCTGCATTTTTGAGCTTGATTAAAAGAAGCATGACAATGGCATTTAGTATTATAATCTGTATTATGGAAATTGAAAATATTGTTTATTGTGCATTCAGTATACTTTTCAAACTTGATACGAGGAGACATAACTACAACATTTAATCAGATGACAAGTACGATTGCACGTATTTTTTTTGTCTTGTATAATGCATCATAGAAATATAGGTTGTTCAATTTTAATCCTTTTCTTGGGTAAAAAGGTTATAAGACGAGGGGACCACTTCTGAAAAGTTACCAATAACCTTGCTTTGGTTTTGATTGCCATTTTTCAAATTCAGGAATATCTTGCTAAAGAGATGATTCATATTCTAGTCCAGGCATCAGTGAAAATCCGTTGATGGATATATGAACAAATGATTTCTTATAGACCTTATTGCATAATTTCTCTGCTTATCATCTTTTGAAGACTATTGATACTGTCATATTGAGATTTATATTATTACTGTTGAGCCTGGAACATGTGTTGTTATCATTTAGTCCACGATAGCTAACCATAGGATGACTTCTCCCTTTGTATACTGGTTGAGACAATATATCAAAACTCAGAGATGATTGGGTTTGAATTGCTGCCTTGGCCTCGCTTGGTTTTTCATATGCACAACAGATTCTGCAAAATTGTATTTTTTGCATTGATGATACTCTCCATTCCAGTAAAATATCTCACGTGTTACTATATAAAGGGAAAAAAATACCACTTGGGCAGCCTGGTCAAATAATCTCTAATCACCACAGAACAGACTGTTTGATTTTTTCCTAAATAACTGCAAACCCGTGTGAAAAATAATTCTTTCATCCCCATTTAAGCAGTGTGTAATTTTCAGATGAACAGGATTGGCTTGCTAGATGTTTTATTAGTATTATAACTAGACTAATATAAGTTAATTTTCTAGTTGCAGCAAAAAGGATGGTTCTTGTAAATTCATGACATTATTTTTTAATTGTGCAATTTTTAATTCCAAAAATTGTGTCTAGAAACCATGAGAAATTGCGGGTTTTCTTTTTGCAAATTATGGGTTTCATTATTTGTGAAAATCACAACCAATTTTGCATGAAATTCAAGTTTGTAATTGCATATTGCATGTACAATGTTCTGGAAAAATTCATGGAAATTTTTGTTTGCAAATCGTGCCACTACTTTAAAGAAATTTGTTTTTGTTAACAAAAATTGCACCTAGTTCTTGTTGAAAGTTGTGTCAATTTTTAAGAGGCAATTTTCAAGAGGAAAAGTTGCTTTAGCGTTTTTTCAGTTCGCACTGCGGCTAGGGTTTTTCCTTGTTCAACATTTTTTCAACGATCACTGGGTTCAGACTCACCTTAGATTTTTGCGTTTAAGTGCTCTAGAAAAGGAAGCGTTGCATCTTATCCATAATATTTCACGATGATTGGCATTATTGCGGTATCTTAGTCGTCGTCATTGAATTTGAATCAGTGTGGCCTAGGGTTTAACATCACTGGAGTTTCATTTTGAAATGACATTCATCCCAAGGTTAGCTTTTCATCAATTGAAGCACTCAGAATATGGGGGAATGCCAATGTCCTTGAGAAGGGAAAATGTCTTTTGCATATCGGGAGATACAAAAGCAAAATTACAAGGGTAGTTGACAAGATAGAGAGACTATTGTCTATGAAAATATTCTTGAAGGCAGCATTTTTTAAGAAGTTATGGATTACAAATATCTCGGCATTGACTTTAACAAGAATTTAAGATGGGAAGGTTGTAGAAAGAAAAGAATTTTGGGACGCTGAAAGACCTTTTATGCTTTTCAAAACATATGTAAAGAGGCAGACGTTTTGAATTGGAAAACTACTCAAACCCTTTTTGGTCTTTTAGTTTTGTCGGTTGTTCTTTATGGGTGTGAGGTATGGGTCAACAGCATCTCCATCTCTCAATGGAAGCAAATAGAGGGAATTTAAAACCTTTTGATCACAAGCAAGTTCAAAATCAAGAGCACTATCCCATATGATATCATGTTAAGCGAAACGGAAGTTGCCCCTATTGAAGCAATGGTTATGGTGTGTCTCCTAAGTTACCTTACAACAACCGAATAAATGGAAGATGGTAGATGGCCTAAGGTTGTCTTTAATGATGTATTGTGCAAAAGGAAGAAGACATGGATGCAACAAAACATCAAGTGGATGGGTAAATGGAATATTTATTTCAACATGTGTCCCACAAATAATAAAGAAATAAAGGTTTTCGTTATGGATAAGTTCTACAAGAGGAACTAGGGTAATGAGATATTGGGGAAAAAAATAAACTATATTAGCAAGTTTAATCCCACATGTGACCAACTTCAAAAAGCTTACATAGGGGCAATATAGCATGGAAAGCAAAATTTCTTATTGCTCAACTTAGGACTAACTCGCATCAGCTTCGTAATGAGATTGGATGTTGGAAAAGACCAAAAGAGCTTGGGAAATGCGAGTTTGTCCTTTTTGCAATTCTGGGAATGTGGAAACTGAACACCATTTTATTGTTGAATGTGTTGCTTATAAGGACTATAGGGACAAATTTATGAATATTTTAATAGCTAGCTCTTGACATAATTTATTCGACGAGAACATTGAGAAGTTGGGTGCCCTCATCATCAACCTGCATAGAAAAAGAATTGATTTACTGAAGTCGATAGGCTGTCCCATAGGCTATGTTTAGCCTCATGGACATTAAAATTATCTTCTTCTACTTCTTGCAGCATCCAAAATGTCTCATTTATTATAATTACTAGCAATTGCATCTTAGTATGCAATGGGTACACAAAAGAGTGTTGGAAGGTCAAATAGGTTTTTTTTTGTTTATTAGTTGCATACAATTTGTAGAATATATATGAGTTCAATTGGCAAGCTGTTTAGAAAATGATATTGTTTGTGGTAATAATGACCTTTTACATGATTAGTGAAGTCTTTCGCTTTGGGCCATCATACTTGATGAATTGGTGATGTCATATTGTAGATTGGTGTACTTTAATGAATTCTTATGTAGACATTGGTGTGTAATTTTAGTGTACATATAATATATAATAATATTTAAAATTATTATATTAATTTAATTGTTGATTTAATAATTTGCATTATATATAATGCAATATGTAATAAGAATACAATTTATATTATATCAAGTATTATATGTTCTTATAAATATTTTTTTAATTTTTTTTGTAAAAGGCCTAAGCCAAGGAGCTTTATTATTAATAAAATGAATCTTACAGTACAAAATTTCATTATGTGCGAACACTGGTAGGAAAGAATGGATAAGAAAATCTCCAGTCTAGCCCGAGACCAAGGTCCAAATTTTATATTACAAACAATATTATGAGGGTATTCCCTCATTTACAAAGATTACAGTAGGCGTTCCTTCATTTACAAAAGATTACTGAAAGCGTTCCTTCATTTACAATTGTTAGAGTAAAGTATTAAGTATATTAATTAACTTTACTCCCTTCTTAAGATGTCAATACTTTTATTTTTAGTTGTTTATATTTAAACACACGTGCACTAGTTGATTTGAACTTATGCACTAGTTGTTTTAAATATAAACTTGCATGCATTAGTCTTGTAATAATTTAACTAATTATTACATGCACTAGAGTTTGCCTTTCAAGGCTTTCGATCTCCTTTATAAGGATGATCCATTGTATATTTTATTCATTCATTATTTGAGGATATTTTCATCTTCATATTTTTGAGTTAAACATTTGCCCTCTTCTTGTCTCTACTTCCTTGTAACAGGTTTTTTGTATGCAGATGATCTTCGAGTTTTGTGGATTTGTATTGCTCAAATCTTACATGGTATCAGAGCCTAATCTACTACAGCTTGTTCACATTTGAAGGATTCAGAGATTAGAAATTTATCTGTTTCAGATTAGGGCTTTTTTTTGTTTTTTATTGAAATTAGGGGGTTCCTAAATTTTGGTGCACTTTGAGCTCAAACGGATCTCACCATTGAGCTCGTAGTGCCCAAAAACCCTATTTCGATATAAGGCATGTCCAATTTGGATAACTTTGCATTTTGGGGCTTTTTTTGGAGGTACCATAAGTTTGACATGTTTCACAAGGTGGGAATTGTATAGATCGGTACTTTTTTCGAGACAAAATTTTTATGAATTGGCACGCAAAACAAGATGGAAATTTTGTAGTCTGGCACACAAATCAAAACCAAAACAAATGGCACGCAAATTGAGGCAAAAATCTGAATTACCTGACATGGATCCTGAGGCGCACATGCAATTTTGCAAATATATATATATATATATATATATATATATATATATATATATATATATATATATATATATATATATATATATATTTCATTTTGGTCGGCGATGGCCATTTGGCCGTTAAATTTAAGCCAATGCATGCAGTTTTAGCCCCTAGTCATATGGTGACCAGGAGCCATAATTTTAGCCCCAGGGGGCTTACATGTTGTGACGACCATTTGACCGTCAATTTTAAGCCCATGAAGTGTTGACGTCAGCACATCTAGACACCATTTTAGGCCCT
>BSBK01000551.1:0-27500 GCA_027943335.1 Chamaecyparis obtusa | reverse complement strand
ACCTGCTAATTCTTACTTCATTCTCTTGAAAACTATCAGTGCTTCATCTTCTTCCTTTCGATTCTTTCAGCTGCGAGAGTTCCGTTTGAAAGTGGGTGCTATGAAGCATATCTCTTGAGTGTTGTCTTCATTGTAGTCCTCAGGAATGCTATAACCCTCTGCTATCTAGTAGTCCTTCAACCAATTAGTAGACCTAGGATGCTATAGCATGGATTTCATCAAGAAGTCCATGTTTCTCTTCATAGCAGGCCAAAAGGTTTCAAAGATTGTCGCCTCTCTATGGACTAGAATTGGTCGCTTCTGAGAGGAAGGAATAATGGGGATTTGGTCCAAGTTGACTCTCATATAAATCTTTGGGAAGGGAATACGGTTCTCCGAGTCTATGCAACCTACAACAGCTTCTAAACCTTCCAGGATATCTTCATTGAAGATCATCTTTGTGTTGGTAATGATTTCTTCTTTCGTATAACCTGCTTCTATTGACAGTGATATGAACAACCCTACAATATGTCTGTTCACCCTAACTGTGAATTCATTATCAAAGTAAAATTCTCCCAGGATTTTTTCTAGAGCCCTCCTGCAATCGTTAGGAATCTCCTGTAAGATCATATTCCAGCGTTATGGTAAAATGGGCCCCTAAATGCCATTTGCCTCTTCCCATAAGCAAAGGTAATCACATTTGTCTCCATGTTAGTTTCTGAGAGAGGGATTACTACTGTAATAAGGATACTTAGCTTGTGTTTTAAGATTTTTGCATCGAAAAATCTAGAGTAATCTGTGCGTAAGGGCATTAATGAGATGAGCCAGCCTAGTAATATCATACTTAATTATGATTATCCATAGTCATCAGGGAATAACAAGGCTTAGTGTCACCCTTTCACATAATGATGACAATTGGGAAAATCTAAGCTTATGAGCTAAGCCTCGTATTTTGGACAAACACGGATTTGAGTACATTGGAATCATATTTCATTAATGTGGAGAAGATTTTATAGTAAAGGATAAAGACTAAACTCGAGTTGATAGGATAAGTGTAAGTGTAAAAGAAAGTGTTAGCGAACAATCTAATATCCTATCAATCGGCGAAAGATACTAATACTTTCTTGAAAGTACCTATAGTGATTAAGCCAAGAGGAAAGAGTCAGTAATTCTAGTTCTATTATAAAATGATGATGGGATAGAGACGATGATTGAAGAGATTTTATTTAATAAGTCAGTAGAGTCATACAATAAATTAAAAATTTGAAGATGGAATAAGGTCTAGGGGGAGCAAGATATGATCTTCGAGGTTTTGGGTTGAGTATCTATAAAGGAAAGAGAATCTTATTACATTTTTATTCTAGAGTTCAGTATATATAGAAAAAATGAGAATTATCGATATGCCTAAAACAGTAGTAATAATCTATCATTTAGTAAAGATAGCATCTAGGGTTATCCTAATTAAGAAACTTAAGTCTAAAGAACATCTTCTATCTAAAAATTATGATATTATTCAAAGAGAGATCTATGATAAATTTCATGTTAAACTAAAATTGAACAAGGCAAGGAATGATATATTATTTCAAACTTAGAGCTTTTCTTTTCTTTAAAATGATGTATACAAGATTTCGTTAGAGCTTGACTTCATTAGGCCCTGCCTGAAGAACATGAGGACGTCGAGGAGCTTTTATCTTCTTGGGCCAATTTTAGCCCAATACCATCTTTTGAGATGAATTCGTTCATCCAATTTTCCTCAGGAGGAGAGCGTAAATGGGTAAAGAATAACAAGAAGTCCAGGTTCCTTCTTATTGAAGGAGTTTTCCTCTATATATCTATCTCAGTCCTCCATCTCAAGAATAGGAAAGGTGGAGACATATTTATTGTTGACTGCGCTCCTTTCGTATTCTTTAGGTTTCAGAATAGATAAATCTATCTGTATACTCTTTAGAACTTTGTTCAAATCTACTAGATATTTCCTTTTAAAAATTCTCCTGCACAGGCTCCCAATAGTCTTAACATCCGGGTCCACTTGAAGGGTCGAAGCTAAGAACATCATCAGAATATCTGTGTTAACTCGATACCTATTGGTATTTTCTTTGAACTCAGTTCCTATTACCACAGATACGGCTCTTACTACAATACTAAATTTTATCATAATAATCTTTCTGATCCTGCTAGAGGAAATAACCTCATCGAAGGCTATTTGTTTGTGTAAGCTTCTCAATTTGATTGGGGTTTTTATTTTCCAAGGAACTGTTTAATTGTGTGCAGGATAAGTATATTGTTTTCCAGGCCTTTCTTATAAAGGTTTCTAAAGAGTGTTTGAGGAAAGTGAATCCTAACCAATAGCGATTCCCGCAGAAGCCAGACGGCCAATTTCTTTACTTTTTATTCTAGTTGTCCTTCAAACTTAAAGGTGCAATGATATTTATGTTTTTATAAAACCTTACAATATGTAAAAAGAATGTAAATAAATGAGTGTATATTGCTAACGTCAAACTATGTTTCCTTCTTACTGCCTTTAGTTAGTAAAAATTTAGATTTACTATTTTATTTAAACATACCACGAGTTCCTTTAAGACATAATAGGGAAAGACATTTAAAACATCAATGTCGCGAAGTTTCATACTGAGTATCATGCAGCCAAAGTACATCTATACAGGAATCTTTCCAACCAACATAGATGCATATCTTGACACTGATAAGGAGTGTCTTAGCTCAATATGTCGATCTTGACCCCGATATGGAGTATCTATGCATCCGATTTAATACACCCAAGAATAAGAAACTGTATTCTTATGTATTGGGTATGAGAAAAAACTTTCTTAGGGACTTATCAATCAATGAATCTTGCCTTCAAAGAGTAGCTATAAATTTCTCTACTATATTATCTAAATTTAGCATTAGAATTTATTATGTTAGCACAGATATCATCTAATTTGTGAGAGCAGAAAGGCGTGTTAGCATCAAACCAACACAGGGTCAAGCCTTATATGCCCCTAAGTTTGTCAATTTGTCTGCTCTTTTGCTTCCTTCTCTATAAATGTGACTGATAGAAACTTCTTTAAAGTTTTTGCATAGGGTCAATGCTTGCGACAGAAGTGAGTTCAGTCTCCAATTGGGAATTGTCCCTTTCCTAAGCGCATTAATTATAATTAATACCTTGAACCAAAGCAAAGAGTTCTGCCCAATTATTGGTTTCCATCCCTATAGGTTCAGCTATGGTAGCAATTTCCTTCCCATCTTTATTATGTATACTGCAACCAATACCAGCTATCCCTGGGTTTCCTCTCGAGGCACCATCAAAGTTAAGTTTGAACCATCCTTCTTTTGGGGGACCCCATTTGCACTCAGATCTTTTGGATGTCATAATTTTATTGCCTGAGCCTATAAAAGGGGGGAGTGATAGACCTATCCATTTTCCCCGCATTTTGCCATCCCAGCGACTCATATGCATGTTTGTTTCTTGAATTTTAGAAATTTTATAGTTCATGTTCTCTATGATGACTGCCTCCATCTTGTTGCAGAGTTGTTTCCAATCCAATTTCTCCTCTCTGAATATCCTTTTGTTATGTTCTTTCCATAATTCCTAGATCAAGATTAAGGGGGAAGAAATCCAAAGGTTCGCATAAATACTATCTTTCTTGAGGACTGGCGAGGCTTGTAGCATCGCAAGGAGAGAATGAGGAAAGGTAGATGACCATCCCAAGTTTCCTATGAGCCACTTCCAACATTTATTTGAAAAGGGGCAGTTAAGAAATAAATGATCTACATCCTCTTCACTTTCCTCGCAAAGGATACATCTACTTGGTCCAAAGAAGCCTAGCTTCTTAAATCTATCCGCAATTAAAAGTCTATAATTAAGGGTTAACCAAGTGCAAAATCCTGCTTTAGGAAGACAATTTTATTCCAACAGAGGTTGATAGGTATCACCGTTTTAGGTCGTTTATAATTTTGGGAGATAAGATTGTACCCATCTTTTGTGTTGCATTCACCTATTTTAGAACCATCCCAAACTAGTGAATCCTTGGAGGTTTTTAATAAGAGCTTTCTTTTGCTTAGAATTTCTGCAATCCTCAATTCATCTTCTGATGAAATGCCCGAACCTTTTAGGGATTTCCATACCCAATCTATTCCATTGAAAATAATATAGTCTTTGAGAGGTGTACCTATCTTGTCCTTTAGGAAATTTATGAGGGTGGGGTTATTTAAAGATTTGGATAAGGCTCCATAACCTCCCCAAGAATCATCCGAAAAGAGAAGTTTCTCCCCTGAGCCAGGGTTCTAGGTTAGTTTTTCCTTTATAATGTGCCTGCATTCCATCATGAAATTCCAAATTTTTGAACCCTTGGGAGGGGTAGTTTCTCTGAATATGCTAATAGGATCCTTATCTTCTAGATATTTGTGAATAAGGATTTTGGCCCATTTGGCCTTTGGGTTTCTATATAATCTCCAAATCAATTCAGCCCCAAGGGCCTTTCCTTGATCCTCTAGATTCTTAAGACCTACTCCTCCCTCATCTTTAGGTTTGCATACATTTTCCCATGAAATTAACGGGATTTTCTTCTTTTCGTTACCCCCCCTGCCAAAAGAAAGTTCTTAAGTGTTTGATAATTTCATTTCTTTTGTTAAAGGGGAGGTGAATATAAGATAATTGATAAGTTGGCATAGCTGACAAGATGGATCTCCCCATGGTTTCTCTTCCTGCAGAGGAGAGTCATCTACCTTTCCATGAATTCATCTTATCCTTAATTTTGCCTATGATGGGATCCCAGATGTCTGTGGCTCTCTGATCTTTTACTAGGGGGAGACATAGGTATTTACAAAGGAGCTTACCTTGGTTAAATTTAAGAATCTTACAAATATCTTTTTCAATTTCTTTATCAGTATTAAAGAAAAATATTTTTGACTTATTTGAGTTAATTTCTTGTCCTGAAGCTTTTGTGTATGTATCCAGAATCATTTTAAAGCAACGTGCCTCTTTTCTGTTGTTGCCCCATATAGCAAAGTGTCATCTACAAAATGTTGATGTGTTGTGGGTTCCAGTTGGCTGGTTATGGTTAATCCTTCAATAGTACCCCTTTCCTGCTCTTTAGAGATAGCTCTACCCAGCGCCTCTGCCATAATAATGAATAAAAAGGGAGATATAGGGTCACCTTGTCTTAATCATCTAGATATGTTTAAGAATCCCTCTAGGGTGTCATTCACTAGCATAGAGATCATAGGAGTGGAGATGCATTCAAAGATCAGATTAATCCAGCTTTTTGAGAATTCGAAGGCTTCTAGACACTTGCATAGGAATCTCCAGTCTACCTTATCGTATGCTTTCTTTATGTCTAGTTTGATGAGCATGCTGGGGTTTTTGTTTTTTTGGACCGAGTGTATAGCCTCTTGAGCAATAATGACCCCATTGAAGATTGATCTTCCTCGGACAAAACCTATTTGTTCCTCGCTAATGATTAAAGGAAGGAGTTTTTGTAATCTTAGAAAGAGGGTTTTCGTGAGGATTTTATATAATGTATTACATAGTGCAATTGGTCTAAAATCATTGAGGTTCATGGGTTTATCTTTTTTGGGGATGAGGGTAATAAAGGTGTTATTTACTTCCTTGAGAATCTTCCCTGAGTTCCTAACTCCTTCTAGAGCTTCTGTTACTTCCTTACCCACAAAGTGCCAACATTTCTAGAAGAAGATAGCCGAGAAGCCATCTGTTTATCCGGATTCATTTGCATTAGGGCATTTTTAACTTCTTCAATCGTAAATTTGTCTGATAATGCTTTATTATGTTTTTTGGTAATGACTTTGGGTATATTTTTTAACAGTTCTGATTGACTAACTAAGTTTGAACTCTCCAGATTATTCAAAATTTGATTGAAGAAATTTATTATTTCAGTTGCTATTTCTTTCGAATCACTTATAGTGTCGCCTGCATCATTGGTTATACTTGATATTCTATTTGTATTTCTTCTTTGTTTCATGCTATTGTGAAAGAATTTGGTGTTTATGTCCCCTGCTTCCAACCAAGTCTCCCTTGATTTATGTTTCCAAAATAATTCTTCTCTTGCCAAAATTTCTTTGTATTCCTTGAGAAGATTCTTTTCTTTAAAGTAGAGTTCATCATTCATTCTTGCCTGAATTACTTGAGTGTTGACCTCATTCATTTCTTTTTCTAGGTTTAGTTTTGTCTCAAATATGTTGCCAAATTTGGTTGAATTCCATTCCAGCAATTTCTTTTTAATTAACTTTAGTTTGTTAACCACTACAAACATCTTAGACCCTAATATGTAAGGTTCTAACCACCAAGTCTCCAAAAGATTCAGGATGTCTGGATCTCTAAGAAAAGCTTGTTCAAATTTGGAGGTGCATTTCTTAGGTTTCGTTTGTGTTAAAATGTTGAGAAGTATTGGATAATGGTATGATCCTGAAACCGTTAAGATCTTAGCCTCAAGGGAAAAATCATGTTTGGTCAGTCTTCCTTTAAGGAAGAATCTATCTAGCTTTTCTGAGATGTTGCAGAACCCTTTTCTCTTGTTCCATGTGAAGGAGTTGTCTTCTGTCAGAATTTTGAGAAGAGAGTTTCTTTCCCTCCAAAGGTTAAAGTCCCTGGCTGCCAGAGGTAGGGACTTTGCACCCCCTCTTTTTTTGGAGAGCTTTGAGATCACATTTAAGTCTCCTCCCATGATACATAGTTCATCATTCCTTTGACTGAGAAAGGATTCAATTTCCTGCCATACTAAAAGTTTCTTTCTATTTTGAGTAGGGCCATATACATTTATTAAATTAAAGGTTAGATTATTCCTAAAGTCCTTAACCAGTCCACTCATCCAATATTGTCTTCTTTCTAAAATGTCAATTGTAATGTGCTTGGGTTCCAAATTATGGCTAAGCCTCCTGAAGCTCCTAGAGCATGTGATGCTTCAATTAATCTAAATCTATCCTTTTCTTGAAATTCTCCATTTCTATGTTATCTAGCTTAGTTCTTGTATTAGCATTATCTCTGGGTTATGAATTTTTATGCAGCGTTTAATTATTCATTGCTTGTTAGGGGCATTCATGCCCCTAACATTCCATGAAAGGAGATTCATGGCTCCTTGGGAAGGTTCTTCCCCTTCCCTGCATTCAGAATTGATGTTATTTTAACCTGATCCCTAGCTTCTCCTGCTAATTCTCTTAATTCTACATTGGGCTTCCTTCCTCTTTTTCTTGAAACTTTTGCACATTCTAGGGAGTTCCTTCCCTCTTTTAAGAAAGTGATGCCTAAAGTTTCCCAATCCTTTATTTCCCTATTTTGGAGCTCTATCATCAATTCTTCTATAGAGCCTCCCAAAGATTCGATATTTGTGTTAATGCCAGTGATAAGTAGTTTTTTTTGAGTTCTAATTCTTCTTTGTCAAAAATGTCATCCATGAATTGATTCATAAGTTCTTCAGTCAAAGTTTCTCCTATAAAATTTGCTATTGAGTTGACTTCCTCCTGTATTTTATCTGAGGGTATTATTTCCTTAGGGTAGTGTTCCTCAACCAGACTCTGTTATGTGTGTTCACCAGTGGTTTCCTGCAAAGGGCTAATATCCTTTTTCTTCAACTGTGAAATACCTTCAGTGGTTAAAGGGTCCTTAAACTCTGGGTTAGTAGGCTTAGGGCTATTAATAGATATTGGAGTATATGTTGTGTCTTGGGGTGAAATGAGAAAAGTATCTAAAGAAATTTCCTCCAAATCTTGGTGCCCATTCAGAGTATGTGTAGGGTTTGAATTGGGTGATCATTCTCTTTCAGTAAAGATTCCTCCCTAGAATGATTTACTATGTCCAGATTCGGGTTGATGTCCTGAGGAAGGGATTTGGATATGGGTGATGCACAACCAGAGGATACTACTGCAAATTTGGAGATATCCTCTGATGATTCATTAATAAGAATTTTTTTTCTCTTGTATGTTTCTTCTATTTCACTGGTTTTATCATAAGGAAGAAGTGAAAAATCAATAGGATTAATTTCCTTGACTGTTATTAATTTTGGATCTAAATTGTTAGCTGAGTATATATCATTGTTGGGCTCTGGATTAAGCTTTATCCCCTAAACTAGGAAAATAATCTCTTCTGGTGTGCTTGCTCTCAAGGAGTTATTCTTCTTTCCATTATCTTGGGGTTTTGTTGATAAGGATAATGATATCTGATTAGACTTATCCTTGCTGGTGGATACAAAGTTTGACTTAGATGGGACACTCTTAATTTTCGTTGTTTTATTCATCTCTATTTTACTTTTAGGGTCCTTGGTTACTATGGGTTTAGATACTATATTTGTATTAATACTTGCTAGTTCAGGGTTGCTACTTCTCAACTCCATTGTCTCATCTGACTGAAGGGAATAATTGATAAAACAAAAGCTTCCTATATTTTGATTAAAGGAAATTTTAGGAGTAAGCTCTAAAAAATGCGGGTATATCGGGATAAACACTAATTTCCCCATCCTCAAGTAATGAAGAAGAGCAATATGAATTAAGTAATTTTTTATTTCGATTAAAGGTTTTGGGAACATCTGTTGAATTTTTAGTAGAATGTTGGACAATTTTCCTTGTGAGATGAAAATAATGTCTGCTATGTTGCCACAAAAAAATTCTGGAGCTAAATGGTAAGTAGTTCTATTAGTAATGAAATGGATAGGTTTAAGAGCTTTAGAAAGATCTAAAGATTTGATCAGGATTTTAACTTCGGAGGAAATGAGATAGTCAGCTTCTAAGCCTATAACTTCACCGTAAGCCTCACCAATTTGAATGATGATTTGGTTGTGGATTAATTCGACAGGCATATTATGAATCTTGATCCATTTTGGGGTTTCCATATTGTTAAAGAATTTAGGGTTAAAATTGTGTTCCCATTCCAGAAATTTTATAGCATGCCCTAAATAAAAAATTTGCTCTCCCAATAATAAATTTTGTCTAGTTTTTAAATCTTTGCATTCTAAATAGAAACAATTTTCCAAGAGAATTGTTATACTTACCTGAATTCCCAGAGATTCATCAAACCATTCTTTAATGTTCGCAGATATGGTCCCAGAGCCAAACCATTTGCCATATATCCTGAAGGTTTTGCATTGGTTCCATAAGCCATCGATAAAAATTTGATTGCCACGAATGGGGATAACTGAATATTTTTTATTAGGGCATGGAATGTGATTATCTTTTACTTTGCGATGTGGCAGAGAATACAAGGCCTTGCTTTTATTCACCGAAATATGCCCATTTTTGGATTGTAAAACCCTAGATTCTGATTTCTTCTCCCGAGTGAGAGCCCTAGGGTAAACCGTAGGGGAAGAAGAGATAAGTGGCGAGAACCGGTTGAAGGTGGGGAGAGTTGACGCAATTAGGGCTGATGATCAGAACCGCGGTGATGCCCAGGAACAATCTTCCAGTCATCCATCTTTGAATCCTATTTTTCATACTGATGTGATGGGAAGGCATAGCGCTGAAGAAAGGAGTACTTCACATACTTGGTCTTCGAGAAAAAAGATAATTGTGAATCCAGAGATTTGACGCTAAAGCAGAGATCCTCTGCGGATTTTGTAAGCGGTAGTGGCAAAGACATTTTTTAGTAATTTGTGTCATAAACTTAATTTATCCTTTTTCCTTATAAATATAATTACATTACATGTAATTACTAATTAAATATTAACTATAATAGTTTTAGCTGTATTTTTAATAGCTATATATATTATATATATATATATATTATATATATATATATATATATATATATATATATATATAATATATATATATATATATATATATATATATATATATATATATATATATATGTATATATATATATGTATGTATATATATATATATATGTATATATATATATATATTATATATATAATTTAATTTTTTTTTTAATATATAAAAATATAATTAATATTACATATAAGAATATGTGTAATTATTTATTTATAAATTATATTATATTGTATAAAATATATATTAATATAGATTGTATTATATTTGTATTTTATAATTCGTAAGATAAAATATAACAACAATATTACCATTCTATTATTTTAAAAATAAATTAAAATCACATAAATGTATATCCAAATCTTTTCTCGTTTAGTTTTCAAATATTCATGGCTTTCTTTTTCCAATCCAGTCAAGCCTCCAACCCTATATTATTATTTACATAATTATATATCAATTATACATTTATAAAAACATCATAAATATCAAATTAAAAATGATAAATTTTTATTACTCCATAATTATACAACTCAAATTTAGCAAGATTATGGTATAGTCAGGCATTGGCCTACAGTGCAGCGGTTGTTGCTTCTCTTTGTAATAGCAAGATCTTATGTTCAATTCCCGAAATGGGAGCTTAAATAAACTTAATATAAAAAAGATTATGTATAGTCTTAAATTTTTTTTCTGCCACACTACCATCCAATTATGGACGCAAATTGATAACCATAGAGCTGCACCCAAGGGAGATTAAATTTCAATTGTTGGGATGTATTCATCCAATCTATCAAAGACACCCAATTCAGAATTGGATTAAGATTTTCATAGGATGATGTTGATAGAAACTACAAAGAGCTAGTAAGTAAGGTATGGCACAAATGGATTACAACCTGTTAGATAAGATAAATTTGTTGCCACCACAAAATGACACAAATAATTTTTTGGGGAAAATTACAAATGTGCAAAACACATTGTTGGATACAAATCATGAAGATCAATTGCTAAAAAAAAATTAAAAACTCTCTTATGATTCCTACACTCAAAACTGTACGGCTGATCATTTGCACATAGAATAGCCATGTCAAAATTTTATAGCCAACGAGAGGTTAATAAATCAATGGATGAAATAGGTTTGAATCATACTATTTAATATGAGCATTGTAATATTTTCTTCATTGTCATATGCTTTGTCATCCATTTAAATATATTCTAATATTACATAATTAGCTATATAATAATTCAACTTTATATATATATTTTATAATTAATTTTTTATGCACACTATTTATTAATAGTTACCTTTCAGTTTGATTGAAAGAGAATCCTTCTATCCTAGTAAACTTTTCAAATCTATTTTTAACATTGCCACTTTGTTATTGTAGGTTCAAAAATCAAGATGGATCTTATTTACTAATGTAAAAGAATCATCCTAAAGGAGAATAGTCTGTCTAACACACTTAGCAAAAGAACTTTTAATCATAAAAAATAATGTCAAAATCAAACATATATTTTATTTAAATTCTTTGGTAATCCATAAAATCTAAATTTTTAATAAAATTAATCAGATAGCAACATTAACACAATAAATTAATATTAAATCCTTATTGTGGTAAAATAATGAATGTGTTATTAAACAATGATAATAAATGATCTATATATACAAGATACAAGAGAATGTTTCTATAACGAACATGAGAGGGGAAATAGAAACATTCTTGTAGAGTGAAAGAGAAAGTTTCCATAACGAACAGAAGGAGTTTATGGAAACATTACAAAAAGAGTGACCATTACAAATAGACGAAAGAGAGAGATAAAATTAGAAACTATCTATTATCGTAATACCCCTCCCTTAATGGTCAATCTACCTTAAAAAAAAATAGAAATTTGCATGTCCTCAGAAAGCGTAAAATGAAATCTCAAGTTGATCAGAGAGGTCTACTGAAAGAAGGCTTTTCTTTTATCTAATGTTTCAATGGAGATCCTTCAATACTGTCCAGATCTTTGCAGCTGTCTTGCCAAACGGGATTTGAGGCAGTTGATCATCAGTAACTAAAAGCTTAATGAGCATAATTGCTTCATGATTACATTCATCAAACTTGTCTTGAGTCGCATCGGTTGTGGTAGGACGAGTCTCAGTACCCTGAACAAGCGCCTCAAGGCGACGGTACTTGAAAATCATCAACAAGCACTGCTTTCAGATGTCGTAATTCTTTCTGTTGAAATGCTAGCTACCTTCCAGCATAAGACTGGTAAGAGATGCCATAACACATTTTTTAAATAAAAAATTAGAAAAGGGCACGAACTTCAGGTAGATTAACGGAAGACCCAGAGAATTCAAAGAGACACCCAATGAAGAGCTCAAAAAATCCAAATAGAATCTGCTGTCAAAATCTGAATCTGTTGGCTCAAAAATTGAGGCACAAAAAATGATGCACCCAGAAAAAAGTGAGACTGACCCAGTTGAGATCTGCAAAAACCCACTAGGAATATGCTGTCATATTTTGGATCCGCTAGCTTAGAAATCGAGGCACCCAAAAAAAATGGACCACAACCCAATTAAGCTCTCAAAAAACCCACAAGTAATCTGCAATCAAAATAATTTTTGACTTGAACTAAAGGGTCAAAACCCTAGTTGAAAATGTAGAAACCCTAAACGGGTGGGTGAGGAAAAACAAATGCAAATTTTGAACACACTCGGGGCAAAAAAGCTTCAAAAATCTTGAACTAATAATTCAAAAAAGAAATTAAAGATTTTCGAAGAGGACATGAATTTGCTTTGATACCATATTGTGGTAAAATAATGAATTTGTTATTAAACAATGATCATGAATTATCTATATATACAAGATGCAAGAGAATGTTTCTATAACGATACATGAGAGGGGAAATAGAAACATTCTTGTAGAGTGAAAGAGAAAGTTTCCATAACGAACAAAAGGAGTTTATGGAAACATTACAAAAAGAGTGACCATTACAAATAGACAAAAGAGAGAGATGAAATTAGAAACTATCTATTATCGTAATAATCCTAACTAATATACTATTATTTTATTTTAAAATTTTAAATAGTTGACAAATTTGTTTCAAGTTCCAAACTTAATAGGAAGAATAATTGTTATTTTATTAAGATAACATCATATTTCCAGATTGAAAACTCCCCCTCGTCGCAAGAAACTATTTTGTAATGCATTAATATTCCTTGTACACTTGTTAAAATAGTCAGTTTTAACAACACTTGTTTAAATAGTCAATTTTAATATTCCTTGTACACTTGTATCGACTAAACTAAAGTTGTTATCAAAGGATACGATTAAAGGAGACAATACATCGTGGAGTCATGTCCATGATGGACCATGGCTCTACAAAGAGTCATGCTCCATCGTGGGCATGACTCCCCATGATAGCCTTTGGTATATGTGTGTGTGTGTGTGTGTTAATTGAGAATCCATTTATAAATATTATAAGAAGATTTTATAAGAATTAATAGGCTACAATCTGATCTAAACTTTAACAAAAGAGGATTCAGGAATGCTTTTCGTGGAAATTGATCTAGTGTTCAATAGAACATAACCACCACGATAATGTGAAACAAAACCCGGCTTGTTTGGTTCATAAATCTATAAAGGAGAAGAAAATCTGGATGTAGTTTGACTCGAAAGAGTTGAAAAACATGAAATTACTTTCCAACTACACGACAACAGGTACTCAATTCTTTTGTAGTTCAAATCACCATCTTATCCACAATGTATTGTAGATATCCTTGGTGTTTAAATGAATTGGTTCTCATTTTGCAAATTGAAGCTATGAGTATTCATGTATTTCATGATATAGAGCCGAGTGACTGTCATTAGTTTCCATTATATTTTGATGGATGTCCATATTTAGATCCTATCATTTGAGGTGCAAAATGGGTTGATGGCTGATATCAAAAAGGAGTAGGAATACATGACATGCCTATTTTGCAACATGGAAGTGGTTGAGACTGAACGTCATTTTATCATGGAATGCCTGATATAAAATGACGTTAGATTTGGTTACGTGGATATTTTAGAGGCAGGCAGCTTAGCCTACCTTTTTGAAGAAAAGCAATTAGGCAGAACTGCAAATCTGATGATTAAAATCCACCCTCAAAAAGTAGATTTAAATAAAAGGTTACGGCTTGTTTAATATTATTGGCACCTTCTGGAAGGTGTGTGCTAGTTTGTGGGTCCCATAGGCTACTTTGGCCTCGTAGACTTTATTAGAATCTTTCATTCATACATACCTTATTCGAAATAGGGATGCTGACAAAGGTTGTAGAATTTGTACCTTACACTTGTCAATAGCATTCATTTGGATGTTTGTGAAATCTTTTCAACAAATAAAGTTTGTGCATATACTTCGCAGTCCATGACCAAATTTCTGTAAGACATTTTGTCAAACAGTTCACATACCCTTTATATGCTTCCACATTCTCCATACAATATCTACGAACATGCAAATGCAAAGCATCTGTGAGCAAATGACAGTTGTGTTTGTAGAAAGGAAACCGACTGTGAGCAATGAAAAGAGTGGACTATTTCCCTCGTGAAAGTGTGTTCTTCACGATATGGGTTTCAAATAATTAAATACAAGTATTGGAGTCTTCAGGGGGAGCTTATGAGTAACAAGAAGAATGTGCAGGCACCTTTTCAACATAAGTTGAGAGACTAAGATGGGTGATGAATAACAATGGTATTTTATGATTGTGGAAAATGTGCAAAGTTATTCAGTTTATGTTTACCAAATTGGCAGCGATGCGAAGTTTCACTATAGGGTTGCTGATAAAATTGTCTCGTTGATGGTTAAAGAGGTAGAAAGGTTGAGAATAACCAAACTGAAAATGGCAAAGCATTTTGTTAAGGAATGTAGCTTCGTTCAGATAAAATCATTGTTATTGAATTATCAAATATATATCGATATATATGTAATAATAATAATATGTATTATAATTACTATATATATCCATATAATTAATATAAGTAGATTATTATCATATTGTGAGATATATATATATATATATATATATATATATATATATATATATATATATATATATATATATATATATATATATATATATATATATATATATATATATTATATATATAATATATATATATATATATATATATATATATATATATATATATATATATATATATATAATTGATATTATTTATATATTAATATACATTTAAATAATCATTAAGGATTAATGAATAAACATGTCCTTTTAAAGGACATGTCTCTTCTTATCATTGTCTTGTATAAGTAAAGAGAGGTCGATGCATTTGGAAAACATAGATCATACTACAATGCCATTACATTTGCATTTGA
The DNA here is from genome assembly GCA_027943335.1 of Chamaecyparis obtusa. Lineage (NCBI taxonomy): Eukaryota > Viridiplantae > Streptophyta > Pinopsida > Cupressales > Cupressaceae > Chamaecyparis > Chamaecyparis obtusa. Next base: position 12,431 of record BSBK01000551.1, on the reverse strand, counting down.
TCTCTAAACCTTAACACATTTGATTGGACTCTTATGATCTTATTGAAGATGCTTGAAGGTCTCATAGTGAGGACAAAGAGGACGGATTAGGGAAAACAACCTTGGCCAGAGAATTATACAATCAGAACTGTTTAATGGCATAAGTTTTTAACAACTGGACTGTTTTTGCTAGCAAGTGGCCTATTTTTGTTGCTTTTACGTACGTGAGAAGTGACCAACTGGTGAGCTGGCTTGTTTTCGCACCATGGTTAGTCCAAAAATAGTTTAACAGCTATGGCAGGTAGAAAAATTGTGCATTAATTTATTCTTTGAAAGCAGAAAGCAACCAATGAAAATTAGGGGAAATCAACCAATGAAAAATAGTGGATGTGTCTTACATTGTCTTTCATATCCATTTGAACAACCTCCACCATTAATTTTGAAAACTAGTCGGTTTGCTTCAAATAATAACGTATTGAATGTAATTAACAGTGTTTGCACCAAAAAGAGGTGCAACTTTTACGTTGATAGAGAAGTATTTATAAGCTAATACAATTTGTGTGCATAGAGAATACATTAGTTTTATTTATCAAAATTTGTGAAGTAATATTTAAAATGTTGTGTATTATTTTTATTTTTATTTTTATGTATACATTAGTTTTATTTATCAAAATTTGTGAAGTAATATTTAAAATGTTGTGTATTATTTTTATTTTTATTTTTATGTATAGAATATTATACCGCGTAGTTTTACTTTTAGGAGAATAACAACATTATTATTTTTTGTATGAGATATAAGAAAATCAATTTACATAGAGAGTCTCATCAATTTGAGATTGTATCACTTCATGCTATTATATTACATTTTACATTTCTTCAACTATCTAATACAAAAAAGTCATGATTGAGTTGTCAACACCTATGACCAATAATAAATTGTTTAACAGAAATGTATACCAACAAAATCAGCATAAGTAAAAAACCGGAATGTGTTAGAGGAGATAAGTATCTTATCAACATAAACCATAAACATGCTGCTCAAAATCACTGGAAGACCACATCTAGATCTCTATCATCCCCTCTCCTCTCTATCCAAGCCACCCACCTTGTGATCCCGTCCATCCATTTAAGCTCTTTCCCATCCTGGATTCTACTAGTTGTATGGATACTCTACTTTCACAGTCATTGGTATGAGGGAAACTGCAGGAGATGTTTTAGGCGGAATGACAACAAGTGGTGTTGTTTCCACAAGTACATCTGCTGCCATGGGGTTCCTCTCTCGCTATTGCACAAGCTCCGCTATGAAATTATGTAGTTTTGTCTCAAAGGGAGTCCTATTCTCGATCCTTCTCACCCAAGTATATCCATGTGAGATTTCCCATCTGAAGGCCATTATAACCGGTAACCAGACATAATAACCCGGCCAAAATAACCCTTGACACAATAATCTAGGGTCATAATAACCCATGGTCAAAATAATCCATGATCAAAATAACCCATGGACAAAATAACCCATGTTCAATTTAGACCAAGTGAGTATGCTTAAAAAGGGATTGTGAGGCACCATAGAGGATATTTAGGTCATTTTTAGACCATATATCTATTATATACCCCTAAAATAGCCTTAAAACATCTTTAATATGCTTAAATAACTTATAAAATGGTAAATAATTATAGAAATCAAGACAAATTCATGGGAATAAGCTAAATAAGTTATTATGAAAAGATATAAGTCAAAAGGCATCATGAAGAGGCATTAAGAGGATATATAAAGTGGTAGAATTAAGAGAAGTAAAGGAAGGGAGAAGGGGAGAAGAATTAAGAGTGTGTAGAGTGATAAGAAAAAGAGAAATCAAAATTTATTAAAAAAATATTGTAATATGAATAAGCAATGTTTTCTCTGAGAGAATAAAATAGAGAAATATATGGTTGGACACACTACACAACCAAGCAGGAAAAAATACTGTGAACTCAAAGAAAGACTAAAAAGAGTAGTTGATGGTTATGACAATAATAATATTTTAGATTATATAAGAGGCATTACTCATAATTTGACACTTTAATTGAAAATTTGAATAAAAAAGTTTTTCAGAAATATACTTGTAGTTTATAAATTTTGTTTTCCTTTCTCTATAATCTTATGGGGTTATTTTGTCCATGGGTTATTTTGACTGCGGGTTATTTTGGATTGGGTTACTATGACCCTGGGTTATTTTGTCCTCGTGTTATTGTGGTCGGGTTATTCTGTCTAGGGTTATTTTGGTCGGGTTATTCTGTCCAGGTTTATTTTGGTCGGGTTATTCTGTCCAGGGTTATTTTGGTCGGGTTATTATGTCCTATAATCATTATCACTCCATCGTGTAACAAGTCTTCAAACTTCTTCATGGTGAGCCTCATAGTAACAGTGACCTACATATTAATGTCATAAAATCTGAACCTCCTCAGAGCCTCGATAAGAGTTCTCGCCCTGCCACTAAAAATATTGTCACTTCTAAACTTCCATATAATCCAAAGAATCTCAACAAAAACACAAGACAAAAAGACATTGAAATTTTTCTTAAGGCCTAAGATAATGCCAAGACAATCTCAAAGACAATAATGTTCTCATTGATAGAAAGGCCAAATAACTTCCATATTTCCTTTGCAAACATGCATTCAAAAAAGAGATGTCTCAACATTTTAGGAGTTTTGCAGATTGAAAAAGCGTTGAAGTCCCCATTTGGTTGGTTAAGGGGAAGTTTGTGGAGTATCAGTCTCCACAAGAAACACTTTTTGTTTGGCTCCACCAACCTACTCCAAAGACTATCAAAATTTTTATGCTAAAAGGAAGAATCATAATTCACAGTCCAACAAGAATTAATGGGGCAAAAAAATTCTTCATTGTCAGCTAGAGAAGAGTACGAGGTTTTAGCTTTGATGTCGAGAAGTGGTGTCCCATCTACCCATTGAAAAGATAGGAATTTGTCCTCAACAGTGTTACATAGTCTAGATTGGGAGAGAAATTGACACACCTCCCTTAAGATAGAGAAAGTCCTTCACTGCACCTACGGAAGGTTAAATCTTAGCCTAATATTTTCACAGTCCACTAGTTGACCATCCTTTATAACATACTCAATCCTCTTTATCCTCTTCACTGCCCATCTTTTTTATGAGCATCCTTGTAGTAGGGCAATGGGTTTTCCTTTGTGTGATAGGTTCCACCAGATAGACCTTTCCCCACACAATTTTTTATCATGTGAAACAAAACCATTTTGGGAAATCAAATTCCTCGCATGATCCTATCCTTTCCAAATGGATTTGAGTATATTTGAGCCTACCACTTTAACTATAAAATGACTAGCAATGAGATCATAAAGGTGCAACCCTTTCCATGAAGAGCCCTTACATTGTATTGCTCTGCTAATATTATTCCTGACCAAAACCTTCCACGGTTACATTAGTTACAGTTCCTTAAAAATCCATTTGGTTGGAAGGGATATACCTTGTATTCTCAGATCTTTCATCCCTAAGCCCCCCATTGTTTTTCTCATGGAAAACCATTTCCACCTCATTGCATACCTTTTCATGTCTCCTTTACCATCTGACCATAAATAGTCTCTTATCTTCTTTTGCAAGTGATTATATTGATATTGACTAAAGAGCCATGCAGATGTATTCTAGATATTGTATGAGGATAGGATCTTTTGACACACCTGATATCTCCCATCCATAGACAAGTAATGTTTAGCCCATTTACTCATTTTTCTATCAATTTTGGCCTTGTTCCAATTCCACATATCCTTCAAGTTTGGGTAGACAACAAATGGTATCCCCAAGTATCCCACCTGATGCTTTGGGCCCCCTAGGAAAGACCATTTTTGTTAAACCAATATGGAGGATGTTCCTTCCACCCAAGCATGATAGAATTGGGGAAGGAGATTTTACTCATAGGTGCACTATAGAACAACTCTAGTTTTGTCACCATATTTTCCATATTAATCTCATCCAATTCCACTATAATAGTTGTGTCATCAACAAACTGCAAATTTGTAAGGTCTTCTCCATTAGGAAGAGTATCCCCTCAAACCCTTGGGGAAAGGGAGTTATCTCTCAAAAGATAGTATAAGGTGTATATTGTTATTGCAAATAATGTTGGGGCGAGGGGGAAGCCCTTCCTAATGGATCTAGACAAGATTATACTATCAAATATACATCCATTAACCTCCACTTTGGCATTGGCATATTTCATTAACTCCCCTTACCATTTGTTGAGAATCTCTAGGAAAACCTAAGCTCTCCATCATCATAATGATTAACTTATATTTGATTTTGTTATAAGACTTTTCATAGTTAATGAGCGACATGCTCACTTTTTTATTAGAATCCTTGGCCCAACTCATGGCTTCCCAATATGTAAGGAGGTTTTCCAATATGTATCTTCCTTTGACTAATATAGTTTGGGTAGGGTTGATGATTATTGGGAGGACACTTTCCATCCTTTTAGAAAGTACTTTGGCCAAAATTTTGTATGAGACACTTAACAATGTAATCGGTCTCCAGCTCTTAATTAGTGATATGTCTCCCTCTTTGGGGATTATCTGGATGATACCATCATTGATCTCTTTTCCTAGTGACCTCTACACAATGGCTTCCCCATAAACCTAATAATGTTGTTTTCCAATCTAACTAATATTGCTTTTATACACTCAATATGCAACCCATCAGGCCCAAGTGATTTGTCACTTCTCAAGGTTCTAATAGCCTACTTAATCTCTTCAATAGTGATCTCTTTGCCCAAGTTTTCCACATCTTCATCATTGACCTTTTTTGGAATGATGCTCAAGTCATTCTTTCCTAGCATCTTCCATTGTTGACTTGTAATCTTTTGAGGTGATCTTTTGAGGTGAACAAGTTGTCATAATATTGGCCAAAGGCCTTCAAAATCTCCTATTGGTCTGTGAGGTTAACTCCTTCCCATAAGTTGTACATCCTTTCTTTGGATTCCTTAATTTTTAGTAGATGAAAGAAATATTGTGTTCCTTTATCTCCATGGTTGATCCAATTCATTTTGGCCCTGAATTTTGATATTCTAAATTCTTCTCATGGAATCCTTTGCTAGATGCATGGCCTTTTTATCCTTAATATTAGAAGGGTATTTCTGGATACAAATCTCATCATTTAACGACCTATTGCGCAACTCATTTTCTTGTTGTCTGGTATCTTTATCATCTTTTTTATCAACCACATGAAACATATTTCTCCAAATCTTCTTGATTTGAACCCATTTTTCCACCTCACTAGAATGTTTCACAACCCATGAGTAAAACTGCCCAATGATACCAATAACACTAATAAAAACCTCATCTTCTAGAAGCTTGACATTTAGGGAAAATGCATCCTTTTTGGGTCTTGGAATAGATGAAGAACCATTTGTGGAGATTTTTTCCACCACAGGATGGTGATCCGATAATTTAAATTATATGAATTTAATGGAAGAGCCTCCTACATCCTTCTTGAAATTGAAGACGTCTTTGTTCACATAGAATTGGTCTAATCTATAATAGATTCTCCTACTCCCATGTTGGAAATTTTACCATGTGTACCATATTCTTGTGTTATCATGCTTCTTTCTAGCAAGAGGGTTGAATAGATTGAGTCTATTTAGCATCTTATACCAATAGAAATTTCCATCCCCTTTCTACTCAAACTTGTTGCCTCCAAGTTTATCTAGAGTTCTTTCAACAATATTAAAATATCCACCTACTATCTAAGGAATATCCTCCATCTGAAACATCCACTTACACAAATATATGCTCTCTCTCTAGTCATTAGGATCATATACAAAGAAAATACAAATTTCTTGTCCCTTGTCTTTAAGTATCACCCACGCCACTCTGTTGCATGGAGAGGAGCCCCAAGTAGATATAATTTTTTTCCATTAAGGTCCTAAAAAGATGGAAACGCCCCCTTTACCATTGCAATGACTAGTAGTAAATAATTAAACCTCTCTCCAATGCACCTAAGGTTAACTTCAGAATTAAATGCAACTACTTTCACTTCTTGAAGGAGAAAAATATTCATGTTCTTAATCATGTTTAAAAATCTCTTGACTATATATTTCCTATTGGGAGATACTAGTCCCCTCACATTCCACGATGATAATTTCAATTCCATATGGATCATGGGGTGGAATCTATTGAAGTCTTGAAGTTCTTATAATACTTGGGAAGTACACCCTTGGGGATCTTCTTGTCTTGTTTAGAGATGGTAGAACCACTTGGCCTACCTCTCTTTCTTTTAACTTTAAATTCAAAAGTTTGTTCAGCACATAGAGTGGGTTTAATGACCGCCTCCTCCATTTTACTCCTCTTGTCCTTGGTCTTATTTCTATACTTTCCTCCCCTTAACACTTTAAATGCCTCATCCACCACATCACAGTCTGGCTTCCAATCAAAGGGAACAATGACCCATTCCAATGCATCACCCTCCATAGAATCAAGGTAATTTCCATCCATTCTATTAGATACATCTTCTATGTCCCCAACCTCAAAGGGAAACACATTCCCAATGATAAACTAATCATTATTATTGGCACAAATTTTTTATTTTTTATTTTTTATTTTTTATTTATTTTTTTATTTTTTTATTTTTTTATTTTTTTATTTTTTATTTTTTTGTTTTTTATTTTTTATTTTTATTTTATTTTGGGGGGTATAACTATAGCAGGGATTACAATGAGGGATTATTTTGAGAGACAAACCTGTGAATCATATGCATCCTTGATGGCTTCCAGCACTTCCCCCTTATCACCTCCTCAAGGTTAGAGTAGGCACCCAAGTTAGATTGGGCCTTCTTTGAGTTCCCAACACCTTCAAGCTCCCCCACCTCAAATTCAATTACAGGGGTCACCTCATCATCAGATATGAACTTCTCTGAGGGTTTAGGGACCTTTACATTGAAGAATTCAAGAATTGGTGAATTCCCACAAGCCCAATAATCACCTACATGCAAATAACCTATAATGTACAAGAGAAAATCCTCAAACAAGAAAGTGCATAAACAATTGGAATGAAGGAATAATTGAGAATTGAATTAATCAGAATGAGTTATTACAATGAGATCAATCCTTAATAAAGGAGATCAAAAACCCTAAATAAAACCCTAAAGGATGCATACATAAAATAAAAGAATTATTAAATGCAAACTAAAGATTCCTAAATTTAACTTAAGTGAAAAAATTTAAAAAAAAGTGACATCATTAATTAGTCAATATGATTAAAATAATTAAGTTAAATAATCTTTTTACTCTAACACCTCCCCTTAAGATAAAATTAGGGAGTAGCTAAAAGTATAAGTGTGTGAATTCAACTAGGTGTAAGAAAGCAAACTTGGGTCTTGACAAAAAGGACTAATGAGGTACCCAATCACAACCAAATCTCTGTAAAGAGGAGAAAAGGAGAAAACCCAATGGAAAAAAATCCTCTCCAAAAGATATCAAGAAAAGGTACAAATGCAATATCTCAAGAGACTCTCTAAAGACCATACGTACAACCAACCCCCTATGAAAGAGGATCAAGACACCGATGCCCCCTAGAATGATAGAACCCTTGTATCGATGATCAGACTAATGTGGTTCTAATGTTGAAGAAAAAAGGCAACAAACAAAGAAGAGGAAACCCTTGAATGTGAGGTGAAAAGGGAAGGCCTAAATGAAGGTCAAAGGAGAATGCATGAGAATCCTATAATAGAATATCCAATGAAGGTGAGATAACAGATGTGTTTAATCTATCATTTGAGAGGAGATTGTTAGATTAGGTGAAATACTAATCTCCCAAGAACACCTGCATGCATAACCCTGTCACATGGAAGAAGCAAAGCACAGAAGCAAGAAAAATCATGGAGGCCAAAAAGCCAGAGACATCTTATGGACATGCAAAGAGAAAATTTCTATTATGATCCAATAAGAGAATTATCTAAAAAGAATGTACAAAGGGTTCAACCATATAGGTGAACAATAAAACCCTAAAGCTATAAAGCAAAAAATAAAGCTAGGTTGCACATTATAATTAATAAATATATTAATTATAATGCACCTAAAAGATAGCTTAAGTAAATAGAGTAATAAATGACTTAATTAATTAAACCAAAGTGATTTAATTAATAAGCATAAAGTATGATTACTCTAACACCCCCCCTTAAGCGTAGCTCAAGAGGGAAGCTAACCTAGCACAAGCTATGAAAGCAGAAAATGGGTCCCGGCAACAAGGCCCTGATCAGGTACCCAGTACAAGAAAATAAACTAGATGAAGGAAACAAAGCCTCCAATCTAGGGAATGTCCCAAAGAAAGGAACAAGAAAGAGCATGAAGCATCTCCGAAGCATGAAGCTGCAAACACTGTCAGAAGAAACTGCTAGAACCCCCACTGAAGTGCATGACCAGGTAGAGAAGACAAAGTCTGAAGAGCTGATCAATCAAAGAGGTGACCTCCAAAATAGGAATGAACGAGTGTCTATATAGCAGATGAACCATCTCACCGAAATGCATAGGTGCCTAGCCACTGCATCCGCCTAGTACATAGGAACAAAAACTGAATACGTAGATCACTCAACCAAACCAAGGAAGCAATAGAGTCAACAGGTGAACCCCCCCATAATGCTGAACGGGGTGACAAAAACACTGAAATGCAATGCCAGAAACATCTGCAAGAAGAAGAAACAGGAACACCTATGTGCAAAAGAAGGTACAAGCACAAGATAAAGGGGCGGTGTCATAGACACAGTCTACATGGGCTAATGTCATGGAAGGTACACTCACTTGACAAGAGTGGATGCGCCTATAGTGGCAAATGCATCAGAATCCCCCCATGGCACTTTATAACTGAGTGCGTATACAAACAAACACATAGTGTTCAAGATCCCAAAATGCAAAAGCAGGCACTTTATCTCAGTGCGTTTACAGAAAAAAGAATGCAATAGAAGAGAAGCATACAATGCTCAAAAGACAGAAAGAAGAGTGAGCTATGAACTCAGAAGAAGAGATCCCCGGACCTGTAGAACCAAGCACTCCACCAGAGGGCATAAACTGCCAAACGCGGAGGAGTGAAAACTTGGAGTAGAATCTAGAAAAATAACCTCTGCCACTGAATAGCACACTGAACCAGCTTTCAAAAATACCAAGTTTGCTGAAAACTGAGCCCGGATGTGAGAGATATAGTGTCCGGAATGCAAAAAGTACCCGTGACTGTGACTGGTAGAAAACCCCTGCAAACAGAAAAATCAAACAACCAAACTGAAAAAAACAGAAAGGTCTCGGAACCAGCTTTCCGTCGATATCTTGTTTGGCAAAAAATGCCATCGTATGCTCAAGTTACGGCAAAAACAGTGACAGGTGCTCTGACAGGCACCTGAAAAAGAAAACCTCTGAATTCAACAGCCTGGTGCGAAAAATGGAAGAAGAATCTAGAAAAAAGCTCTCACGTATAAAATGACCATCTCAGAATCATCTTTCCGATGATATCTCGTTCGCCCACTAACTCCTCTGTATGAGCAAGTTATGCCAAAAAAAGCATCAGGTGCTCCAGGGAGGCAAAAAAGTAGTCCTGCCTTCGAAGGCATGGTACGAAAAACGAAGCAAAAAACTCGAAAAGAAACCTCCATAATTGCGTTCATCTCGGAAAGAGCTTTCCGATGATATAAAAAACTCCCAAATACGCCTCCAGATGAAGAAGATATGGCAAAAAAGGCCCAATTACCCCTAAAAAAGCTTCAAAAAAATGTTTTAAAGCCCCTGGGGCTGGAAATGCAAAGCCCCTGGGCGCATGGCGCGCGCAGGGGGCTGGAGCTAGAGCTCCCGATCACCCATGTGACAGCCGCTAGGGCCCGCAGGGCTTAAAACCCCGCCGGGCGGCCGGCGGAGCGGAGCAGAGGGCGGCCGGCGGAGCTGAGCAGGCGGAGGGGAGGCCGCGGGCGGAGCCGGGGTGGCGATCGGAGGCCAGCGGGGCGGCAGAGGAGCCAGCGGTGGGCGGGCCGGCGGAGCAGAGGGCGCGGGCGCGGGCGGCGGCTCTGTGGTGGCCGCTTGGCGGTGCGCTGGTGGCCGCCGGGGCGGCCGCCCAAAACTTTTTTTTTTTTTTTTAAATTTTTGACAACCGCCGTCTCGGAGTGCGTGCCAGGGCCGTACGGCCCTGGTATGCAAAAAAAATTTGCCTCAGATGCCACTGTGTCCAAAATGGACAAGTTTTATATGGATTTAGGGGTTCTTGGGCCTTCCGAACACAATGGTGGTGTCCGTTTTTGCCCAAGGTGAGCCAAATTTTGGCTCCCCCCCCAGATCCACAAAAAAAACTCTTGAAACCCTTGAAAATCGCCTGCTTCTGAAACACTTCAACAAAACACGAACAGCGAGCAGCAAGATGGCTCTGATACCATGTTAGATTAGGTGAAATACTAATCTCCCAAGAACACCTGCATGCATAACCCTGTCACATGGAAGAAGCAAAGCACAGAAGCAAGAAAAATCATGGAGGCCAAAAAGCCAGAGACATCTTATGGACATGCAAAGAGAAAATTTCTATTATGATCCAATAAGAGAATTATCTAAAAAGAATGTACAAAGGGTTCAACCATATAGGTGAACAATAAAACCCTAAAGCTATAAAGCAAAAAATAAAGCTAGGTTGCACATTATAATTAATAAATATATTAATTATAATGCACCTAAAAGATAGCTTAAGTAAATAGAGTAATAAATGACTTAATTAATTAAACCAAAGTGATTTAATTAATAAGCATAAAGTATGATTAATCTAACAGAGATGAATGTCCTCTAATATGTCCTTAACAACTGCACTATGTGGCTTGATGCATGGAGGTACAATTATTCCCTAAAACTTAAAAAACCAAAATTATTCCCTAATACTAAAAAAACCAAAATTGAACCCTTTAATTAATATAAATTTAACAAGCCTTTCATTAAATTAAATTTAACCATAGTCCTAGATATTTATTGACCCTAACTATAACACAAGACTTAATTAAACAATATCCCTAAAACTAATTGAACACTAAACCAAATTGAACCATAACCTTCAAACACAAAGGGTCATTAAACCAAATTCAACCCTTAACCCTTAAATCCAATTGAATCCAAATTACAATGTTAAACCAAATTCAACCCTAACCCTAAACCTAACTAAACACCAAGTGAAATTGAATCATAACCTTAAACCAAAAGAATCATAATGTACCAATTCACCAAATTAAACCCTAACCCTAACAACAACGATAGTTGAACTATAACCCTAAGTGAACCTAGCCTAAATTGAGCTATTATACATAGAGTTAGCATTTCAACTATAATTTTAATCCTAATTTTATAAGGTTTAGAATTAAATTTTCATTTATGATAAGATTGGGGTTCAATTTAGTTGAGGTTTACGGATAGTGTTTCGTTTGATATAGTATTTGGATTACAATTGGGGTAAATTTAAATTAAATTGGTCTTAGGTTAATCAATATTTTAATTTTATTCTTGGGGTTGGGGTTTAATTTGATTTACTATTCAATTATGTGTAGTCATGTGCTTCACTTTGGTTTAGGAGTTGGTTTTAAATATTACATTCAATTTGGTATAGTATCACATTCAGGATTGTATTTCGTTTAATGTTTGATTAGGTTTAGGATTATACTTGAATTTTGTCTAATGTTAGATTTAGGGTTCAATTATCTTTAGAGTTACAATTTAATTTGATTTAATGTTAGTTTTAAGGTACACTTTGGTTTCGATTCAGAGTTCTTTTTGGTTAAAGATTTCATTAGGTTTATGTTGTTGTGTTTAATTGAATATTGTTAAGGTTAAATTTGGTTTAAGGATAAAAGTGAAAAATTGTGTCACACATTAGGACCCCTTAACAACCCTTAGGACCTCTAAGATGTAGAGAGAGGGGTCCTAAAGGGTCATAAGGTGTCCTAGAACACATCAATGCGTCCTAGAACACATCAATGTGTTCTAGGACCTCTTATGACCCGTTAGTACCCCTTATGACCCCTTAACAACCCTTACAACCCATAATATGTAGAGAGAGGGGTCCTAAAGGGTCATAAGGGGTCCTATGACACATTAATGTGTTCTAGGACCCCTTATGACCCTTTAGGACCTTTTACCATATATATTATGGGTCCTAAAGGGTTCTAAGACGTATTAAGGGGTCCTGTGACACATTAATTGGTCCTAGGACCCCTTACCATAGAGTAATATATGGTAAGGGGTCATAAGGTATCTTAAGGGGTCATAGGACACATTAATGTGTCCTAGAACCCCTTAAGACCCTTTAGTTCCCCTTATCATGTACATCTTAGGGGTATTAAAGGGTCTTGAGGGGTAAAAAGGGGGTCCTAGGAGACATTAATGTGTCCTAGAACCCCTTCAAATCCCCTACGACCCCTTACCATATAGTAATTTATGGTAAGGGGTCCTA